>JBBPBS010001024.1:0-30121 GCA_037974835.1 Cicer judaicum
TGTTCATCCAATGACATAAAACACCTATTAGATGCACAAGATTGGTTAAAAACCCTAATTGGACAAGAATTAGCCTAGGGAGGACAAAAATGACCTAATTGTTCATCCAATGACACAAAACACCTATTGGATGCACAAAATTTGTTATAAACCCTAATTGGACAAGAATTAGCCTAGGGAGGACGAAAATGACCTAATTGTTCATCCAATGACACAAAACACCTATTGGATGCACAAGATTGGTTTGAAACCCTAATTGGACAAGAATTAGCCTAGGGAGGACGAAAAAGACCTAAATGTTCTTCCAATGACACAAAACACCTATTGGATGCACAAGATTGGTTAAAAACCCTAATAGGACAAGAATTAGCCTAGGGAGGACGAAAATGACCTAATTGTTCATCCAATGACACAAAAACACCTATTGGATGCACAAGATTGGTTAAAAACCCTAATTGGATAAGATTAAGTGAAGGGAGGACGAAAATGACCTAAATATTCTTCCAATGACACAAAAACACCGATTGGATGCACAAGATTGGTTAGACACCCTAATTGGACAAAAATAAGCCTAGGGAGGACGAAAATGACCTAATTGTTCATCCAATGACTCAAAACACCTATTGGATGCATAAGATTGGTTAAAAACATAATTGCACAAGATTAAGTGAAAGGAGGACGAAAATGATCTAAATATTCTTCCAATGACACAAAAACACCGATTGGATGCACAAGATTGGTTAGAAACCCTAATTGGACAAGAATAAGCCTAAGGAGGACGAAAATGACCTAATGGTTCATCCAATGACACAAAACACCTATTGGATGCACAAGATTGGTTAAAAACCCTAATTGGACAAGATTAAGTGTAGGGAGGACGAAAATGACCTAAATGTTCATCCAATGCACAAAACACCTATTGGATGCACAAGATTGGTTAAAAAACCTAATTGGACAAGATTAAGTGTAGGGAGGACGAAAATGACCTAAGTGTTCATCCAATGACACAAAACACCTATTAGATGCACAAGATTGGTTAAAAATCCTAATTGGACAAGATTAAGTGTAGGGAGGACGAAAATTACCTAAATGTTCATCCAATGCACAAAACACCTATTGGATGCACAAGATTGGTTAAAAAACCTAATTGGACATGATTAAGTGTAGGGAGGACGAAAATGACCTAAATGTTCATCCAATGACACAAAACACCTATTGGATGCACAAGATTGGTTATAAACCCTAATTGGACAAGAATTAGCCTAGGGAGGACGAAAATGATGTAATTGTTCATCCAATGACACAAAAACACCTATTGGATGCACAAGATTGGTTAGAAACCCTAATTGGACAAGATTAAGTTTAGGGAGGACGAAAATGACGTAAATGTTCATCCAATGACACAAAACACCTATTAGATGCACAAGATTGGTTAGAAACCCTAATAGGACAAGAATTAGCCTAGGGAGGACGAAAATGACCTAATTGTTCATCCAATGACACAAAAACACCTATTGGATGCACAAGATTGGTTAGAAACCTTAATTGGATAAGATTAAGTTTAGGGAGGATGAAAATGACCTAATTGTTCATCCAATGACACAAAAACACCTATTGGATGCAGTAGATTGGTCTGAAACCCTAATTGGACAAGAATTAGCCTAGGGAGGATGAAAAGGACCTAAATGTTCATCCAATGACACAAAACAGCTATTGGATGCACAAGATTGGTTAAAAACGTAATTGGACAAAAATAAGCCTATGGAGGACGAAAATGACCTAAATCTTCTTCCAACGACACAAAAACATCTATTGGATGCACAAGATTGGTTAGAAACCCTAATTGGACAAGAATAAGCCCAGGGAGGACGAAAATGACCTAATTGTTCATACAACGACACAAAACACCTATTGGATGCACAAGATTGGTTAGAAACCATAATTGGACAAGAATTAGCCTAGGGAGGACGAAAATGACCTAATTGTTCATCCAATGACACAAAAACACCTATTGGATGCACAAGATTGGTTAGAAACCCTAATTGGACAAGATTAAGTTTAGGGAGGACGAAAATGTTCATCCAATGACGAAAATGTTCATCCAATGACACAAAACACCTATTAGATGCACAAGAATGGATAAAAACCCTAATTGGAAAAGAATTAGCATAGGGAGGACAAAAATGACCTAATTGTTCATCCAATGACACAAAAACACCTTTTGGATGCACAAGATTGGTTAGAAACCCTAATTGGACAAGATTAAGTTTAGGGAGGACGAAAATGACGAAAATGTTCATCCAATGACACAAAACACCTATTAGATGCACAAGATTGGTTAAAAGCCCTAATTGGAAAAGAATTAGCCTAGGGAGGACAAAAATGACCGAATTGTTCATCCAATGACACAAAACACGTATTGGATGCACAAGATTGGTTAGAAACCCTAATTGGACAAGATTAAGTTTAGGGAGGACGAAAATGACGAAAATGTTCATCCAATGACACAAAACACCTATTAGATGCACAAGATTGGTTAAAAGCCCTAATTGGAAAAGAATTAGCCTAGGGAGGACAAAAATGACCGAATTGTTCATCCAATGACACAAAACACGTATTGGATGCACAAGATTGGTTAGAAACCCTAATTGGACAAGATTAAGTTTAGGGAGGACGAAAATGACGAAAATGTTCATCCAATGACACAAAACACCTATTAGATGCACAAGATTGGTTAAAAGCCCTAATTGGAAAAGAATTAGCCTAGGGAGGACGAAAATGACCTAATTGTTCATCCAATGACACAAAAACACTTATTGGATGCACAAGATTGGTTAAAAACCCTAATTGGATAAGATTAAGTGAAGGGAGGACGAAAATGACCTAAATATTCTTCCAATGACACAAAAACACCGATTGGATGCACAAGATTGGTTAGAAACCCTAATTGGACAAGAATAAGCCTTGGGAGGAAAAAAATGACCTAATTTTTCATCCAATGACACAAAACACCTATTGTATGCACAAGATTGGTTAAAAACCCTAATTGGACAAGATTAAGTGTAGGGAGGACGAAAATTACCTAAATGTTCATCCAATGCACAAAACGCCTATTGGATGCACAAGATTGGTTAAAAAACCTAATTGGACATGATTAAGTGTAGGGAGGACGAAAATGACCTAAATGTTCATCCAATGACACAAAACACCTATTGGATGCACAAGATTGGTTATAAACCCTAATTGGACAAGAATTAGCCTAGGGAGGACGAAAATGACCTAATTGTTCATCCAATGACACAAAAACACCTATTGGATGCACAAGATTGGTTAGAAACCCTAATTGGACAAGATTAAGTTTAGGGAGGACGAAAATGACGTAAATGTTCATCCAATGACACAAAACACCTATGAGATGCACAAGATTGGTTAAAAACCCTAATTGGACAAGAATTTGCCTAGGGAGGATGAAAATGACCTAAATGTTCATCCAATGACACAAATACACCTATTGGATGCACAAGATTGGTTAAAAACCCTAATTGGACAAGAATTAGCCTAGGGAGGACGAAAATGACCTAATTGTTCATCCAATGACACAAAACACCTATTGGATGCACAAGATTGGTTAGAAACATTAATTGGACAAGAATTAGCTTAGGGAGGACGAATATGACCTAATTGTTCATCCAATGACACAAAAACACCTATTGGATGCACAAGATTGGTTAGAAACCCTAATTGGACAAGATTAAGTTTAGGGAGGACGAAAATGACGTAAATGTTCATCCAATGACACAAAACACCTATTGGATGCACAAGATTGGTTAAAATACATAATTGGACAAGATTAAGTGTAGGGAGGACGAAAATGACCTAAATGTTCATCCAATGACACAAAACACCTATTGGATGCACAAGATTGGTTAAAAACCCTAATTGGACAAGAATTAGCCTAGGGAGGACGAAAATGACCTAATTGTTCATCCAATGACACAAAACACCTATTGGATGCACAAGATTGGTTAGAAACATTCATTGGACAAGAATTAGCCTAGGGAGGACGAAAATGACCTAATTGTTCATCCAATGACACAAAAACACCTATTGGATGCACAAGATTGGTTAGAATCCCTAATTGGACAAGATTAAGTTTAGGGAGGACGAAAATGACCTAATTGTTCATCCAATGACACAAAAACACCTATTGGATGCACAAGATTGGTTAGAAACCCTAATTGGACAAGATTAAGTTTAGGGAGGACGAAAATGACGTAAATGTTCATCCAATGACACAAAACACTATTGGATGCACAAGATTGGTTAAAAACCCTAATTGGACAAGATTAAGTGTAGGGAGGACGAAAATGACCTAAATGTTCATCCAATGACACAAAACACCTATTGGATGCACAAGATTGGTTAAAAACCCTAGTTGGACAAGAATTAGCCCAGGGAGGACGAAAATAACCTAATAGTTCATCCAATGACACAAAAACACCTATTTGATGCACAAGATTGGTCAGAAACCCTAATTGGACAAGATTAAGTTTAGGGAGAACGAAAATGACCTAAATGTTCATCCAATGACACAAAAACACCTATTGGATGCACAAGATTGGTTAAAAACCCTAATTGGACAAGATTAAGTGTAGGGAGGACGAAAATGACCTAAATGTTCATCCAATGCACAAAACACCTATTGGATGCACAAGATTGGTTAAAAAACCTAATTGGACAAGATTAAGTGTAGGGAGGACGAAAATGACCTAAGTGTTCATCCAATGACACAAAACACCTATTAGATGCACAAGATTGGTTAAAAATCCTAATTGGACAAGATTAAGTGTAGGGAGGACGAAAATGACCTAAATGTTCATCCAATGACATAAAACACCTATTAGATGCACAAGATTGGTTAAAAACCTAATTGGACAAGAATTAGCCTAGGGAGGACAAAAATGACCTAATTGTTCATCCAATGACACAAAACACCTATTGGATGCACAAAATTTGTTATAAACCCTAATTGGACAAGAATTAGCCTAGGGAGGACGAAAATGACCTAATTGTTCATCCAATGACACAAAACACCTATTGGATGCACAAGATTGGTTTGAAACCCTAATTAGACAAGAATGAACCTAGGGAGGACAAAAATGACCTAATTATTCTTCCAATGACACAAAAACACCGATTGGATGCACAAGATTGGTTAGAAACCCTAATTGGACAAGATTAAGTTTAGGGAGGACGAAAATGACGAAAATGTTCATCCAATGACACAAAACACCTATTAGATGCACAAGATTGGTTAAAAGCCCTAATTGGAAAAGAATTAGCCTAGGGAGGACAAAAATGACCGAATTGTTCATCCAATGACACAAAACACGTATTGGATGCACAAGATTGGTTAGAAACCCTAATTGGACAAGATTAAGTTTAGGGAGGACGAAAATGACGAAAATGTTCATCCAATGACACAAAACACCTATTAGATGCACAAGATTGGTTAAAAACCCTATTTGGACAAGAATTAGCCTAGGGAGGACAAAAATGACCTAATTATTCATCCAATGACACAAAACACCTATTGGATGCACAGGATTGGTTAGAAACCCTAATTGGACAAGAATTAGCCTAGGGAGGACGAAAATGACGTAATTGTTCATCCAATGACACAAAAACACCTATTGGATGCACAAGATTGGTTAGAAACCCTAATTGGACAAGAATTAGCCTTGGGAGGACGAAAAGGACCTAAATGTTCATTTAATGACACAAAACACCAATTGGATGCACAAGATTGGTTAAAAACCATAATTGGACAAGATTAAGTGAAGGGAGGACGAAAATGACCGATATATTCTTCCAATGACACAAAAACACCGATTGGATGCACAAGATTGGTTAGAAACCCTAATTGGACAAGATTAAGTTTAGGGAGGACGAAAATGACCTAATTGTTCATCCAATGACACAAAAACACCTATTGGATGCACAAGATTGGTTAAAAACCCTAATTGGATAAGATTAAGTGAAGGGAGGACGAAAATGACCTAAATATTCTTCCAATGACACAAAAACACCGATTGGATGCACAAGATTGGTTAGAAACCCTAATTGGACAAGAATAAGCCTTGGGAGGAAAAAAATGACCTAATTTTTCATCCAATGACACAAAACACCTATTGTATGCACAAGATTGGTTAAAAACCCTAATTGGACAAGATTAAGTGTAGGGAGGACGAAAATTACCTAAATGTTCATCCAATGCACAAAACACCTATTGGATGCACAAGATTGGTTAAAAAACCTAATTGGACATGATTAAGTGTAGGGAGGACGAAAATGACCTAAATGTTCTTCCAATGACACAAAACACCTATTGGATGCACAAGATTGGTTATAAACCCTAATTGGACAAGAATTAGCCTAGCGAGGACGAAAATGATCTAATTGTTCATCCAATGACACAAAAACACCTATTGGATGCACAAGATTGGTTAGAAACCCTAATTGGACAAGATTAAGTTTAGGGAGGACGAAAATGACGTAAATGTTCATCCAATGACACAAAACACCTATTAGATGCACAAGATTGGTTAAAAACACTAATTGGACAAGATTAAGTGTAGGGAGGACGAAAATGACCTAAATGTTCATCCAATGACATCAAACACCTATTAGATGCACAAGATTGGTTAAAAACCCTAATTGGACAAGGATTTGCCTAGCGAGGACAAAAATGACCTAATTGTTCATCCAATGACACAAAAACACCTATTGGATGCACAAGATTGGTTAGAAACCCTAATTGGACAAGATTAAGTTTAGGGAGGACGAAAATGACGTAAATGTTCATCCAATGACACAAAACACCTATTAGATGCACAAGATTGGTTAGAAACCCTAATTGGACAAGAATTAGCCTAGGGAGGACGGAAAGGACCTAAATGTTCATCCAATGACACAAAACACCAATTGGATGCACAAGATTGGTTAAAAACCCTAATTGGACAAGATTAAGTGAAGGGAGGACGAAAATGACCTAAATATTCTTCCAATGACACAAAAACACCGATTTGATGCACAAGATTGGTTAGAAACCCTAATTTGATAAGATTAAGTTTAGGGAGGACGAAAATGACCTAATTGTTCATCCAATGACACAAAAACACCTATTGGATGCACAAGATTGGTTTGAAACCCCAATTGGACAAGAATTAGCCTAGGTAGGACAAAAATGACCTAATTGTTCATCCAATGACACAAAACACCTATTGGATGCACAAAATTTGTTATAAACCCTAATTGGACAAGAATTAGCCTAGGGAGGACGAAAATGACCTAATTGTTCATCCAATGACACAAAACACCTATTGGATGCACAAGATTGGTTTGAAACCCTAATTGGACAAGAATTAGCCTAGGGAGGACGAAAATGACCTAATTGTTCATCCAATGACACAAAACACCTATTAGATGCACAAGATTGGTTAAAAATCCTAATTGGACAAGATTAAGTGTAGGGAGGACGAAAATGACCTAAATGTTCATCCAATGACATAAAACACCTATTAGATGCACAAGATTGGTTAAAAACCATAATTGGACAAGAATTAGCCTAGGGAGGACAAAAATGACCTAATTGTTCATCCAATGACACAAAACACCTATTGGATGCACAAAATTTGTTATAAACCCTAATTGGACAAGAATTAGCCTAGGGAGGACGAAAATGACCTAATTGTTCATCCAATGACACAAAACACCTATTGGATGCACAAGATTGGTTAGAAACCCTAATTGGACAAGAATTAGCCTAGGGAGGACGAAAATGACGTAATTGTTCATCCAATAACACAAAAAGACCTATTGGATGCACAAGATTGGTTAGAAACCCTAATTGGACAAGAATTAGCCTTGGGAGGACGAAAAGGACCTAAATGTTCATCCAATGACACAAAACACCAATTGGATGCACAAGATTGGTTAAAAACCCTAATTGTTCTTCCAATGACACAAAAACACCGATTGGATGCACAAGATTGGTTAGAAACCCTAATTGGACAAGAATAAGCCTTGGGTGGACGAAAATGACCTAATTTTTCATCCAATGACACAAAACACCTATTGGATGCACAAGATTGGTTAAAAACCCTAATTGGACAAGATTAAGTGTAGGGAGGACGAAAATTACCTAAATGTTCATCCAATGACACAAAACACCTATTGGATGCACAAGATTGGTTAAAAACCCTAATTGGACAAGATTAAGTGTATGGAGGACGAAAATTACCTAAATGTTCATCCAATGACACAAAACACCTATTGGATGCACAAGATTGGTTAAAAACCCTAATTGGACAAGATTAAGTGTAGGGAGGACGAAAATGACCTAAATGTTCATCCAATGACACAAAACATCTATTGGATGCACAAGATTGGTTAAAAACCCTAATTGGACAAGAATTAGCCTAGGGAGGACGAAAATGACCTAATTGTTCATCCAATGACACAAAAACACCTATCGGATGCACAAGATTGGTTAGAAACCCTAATTGAACAAGAATTATCATAGAGAGGACGAAAATGACCTAATTGTTCATCCAATGACACAAAAACACCAATTGGATGCACAAGATTGGTTAAAAACCCTAATTGGAAAAGATTAAGTGTAGGGAGGACGAAAATGACCTAATTGTTGATCCAATGACACAAAAACACCAATTGGATGCACAATATTGGTTAGAAACCCTAATTGGACAAGATAAAGTGTAGGGAGGACGAAAATGACCTAAGTGTTCATCCAATGACACAAAACACCTATTGGATGCACAAGATTGGTTAAAAACCCTAATTGGACAAGAATTAGCCTAGGGAGGACGAAAATGACCTAATTGTTCATCCAATGACACAAAAACACCTATCGGATGCACAAGATTGGTTAGAAACCCTAATTGAACAAGATTAAGTGTAAGGAGGACGAAAATGACCTAAATGTTCATCCAATGACACAAAACACCTATTGGATGCACAAGATTGGTTAAAAACCCTGATTGGATAAGAATTAGCCTAAGGAGGACGAAAATGACCTAAATGTTCATCCAAAGACACAAAACACCTATTGGAAGCACAAGATTGGTTAAAAACCCTAATTGAACAAGAATTATCATAGGGAGGACGAAAATGACCTAATTGTTCAACCAATGACACAAAAACACCAATTGGATACACAAGATTGGTTAGAAACCCTAATTGGAAAAGTTAAAGTGTAGGGAGGACGAAAATGACCTAAGTGTTCATCCAATGACACAAAACACCTATTGGATGCACAAGATTGGTTAAAAACCCTAATTGGACAAGAATTAGCCAGGGGAGGACGAAAATGACCTAATTGTTCATCCAATGACACAAAAACACCAATTGGATGCACAAGATTGGTTAGAAACCCTAATTGAACAAGATTAAGTGTAGGGAGGACAAAAATGACCTAAATGTTCATCCAATGACACAAAACACCTATTGGATGCACAAGATTGGTTAAAAACCCTAATTGGATAAGAATTAGCATAGGGAGGACGAAAGTGACCTAATTGTTCATCCAATGACACAAAAACACCAATTGGATGTACAAGATTGGTTAGAAACCCTAATTGGACAAGATAAAGTGTAGGGAGAGCGAAATGACCTAAATGTTCATCCAATGACAAAAAAACACCTATCAGATGCCCAAGATTGGTTAGAAACCCTAATTGAACAAGATTAAGTGTAGGGAGGACGAAAATGACCTAAATGTTCATCCAATGACACAAAACACCTATTGGTTGCACAAGATTGGTTAAAAACCCTAATTGGATAAGAATTAGCCTAAGGAGGACGAAAATGACCTAAATGTTCATCCAATGACACAAAACACCTATTGGATGCACAAGATTGGTTAAAATCCCTAATTGGACAAGAATTATCATAGAGAGGACGAAAATGACCTAATTGTTCATCCAATGACACAAAAACACCAATTGGATGCATAAGATTGGTCAGAAACCCTAATTGGACAAGATAAAGTGTAGGGAGGACGAAAATGACCTAAGTGTTCATCCAATGACACAAAACACCTATTGGATGCACAAGATTGGTTAAAAACCCTAATTGGACAAGAATTAGCCTAGGGAGGACGAAAATGACCTAATTGTTCATCCAATGACACAAAAACACCTGTCGGATGCACAAGATTGGTCAGAAACCCTAATTGAACAAGATTAAGTGTAGGGAGGACGAAAATGACCTAAATGTTCATCCAATGACACAAAACACCTATTGGATGCACAAGATTGGTTTAATACCCTAATTGGACAAGAATTATCATAGGGAGGACGAAAATGACCTAATTGTTGATCCAATGACACAAAAACACCAATTGGAAGCACAAGATTGGTTAGAAACCCTAATTGGACAAGATAAAGTGTAGGGAGAACGAAAATGACCTAACTGTTTATCCAATGACACAAAACACCTATTGGATGCACAAGATTGGTTAAAAACCCTAATTGGACAAGAATTATCATAGGGAGGACGAAAATGACCTAATTGTTGATCCAATGACACAAAAACACCAATTGGATGCACAAGATTGGTTAGAAACCCTAATTGGACAAGATAAAGTGTAGGGAGGACGAAAATGACCTAAGTGTTCATCCAATGACACAAAACACCTATTGGATGCACAAGATTGGTTAAAAACCCTAATTGGACAAGAATTAGCCTAGGGAGAACGAAAATGACCTAATTGTTCATCCAATGACACAAAAACACCTATCGGATGCACAAGATTGGTTAGAAACCCTAATTGAACAAGATTAAGTTTAGGGAGGACAAAAATGACCTAAATGTTCATCCAATGACACAAAACACCTAATGGATGCACAAGATTGGTTAAAAACCCTAATTGGATAAGAATTAGCCTAAGGAGGACGAAAATGACCTAAATGTTCATCCAATGACACAAAACACCTATTGGATGCACAAGATTGGTTAAAAACCCTAATTGGACAAGATAAAGTGTAGGGAGGACGAAAATGACCTAAGTGTTCATCCAATGACACAAAACACCTATTGGATGCACAAGATTGGTTAAAAACCCTAATTGGACAAGAATTAGCCTAGGGAGGACGAAAATGACCTAAGTGTTCATCCAATGACACAAAACACCTATTGGATGAACCAGATTGGTTAAAAACCCTAATTGAACAAGATTAAGTGTAGGGAGGACGAAAATGACCTAAATGTTCATCCAATGACACAAAACACCTATTGGATGCACAAGATTGGTTAAATACCCTAATTGGACAAGAATTATCGTAGGGAGGACAAAAATGACCTAATTGTTCATCCAATGACACAAAAACACCAATTGGATGCACAAGATTGATTAGAAACCCTAATTGGACAAGATAAAGTGTAGGGAGGACGAAAATGACCTAAGTGTTCATCCAATGACACAAAACACCTATTGGATGCACAAGATTGGTTAAAAACCCTAATTGGACAAGAATTAGCCTAGGGAGAACGAAAATGACCTAATTGTTCATCCAATGACACAAAAACACCTATCGGATGCACAAGATTGGTTAGAAACCCTAATTGAACAAGATTAAGTTTAGGGAGGACGAATATGACCTAAATGTTCATCCAATGACACAAAACACCTATTGGATGCACAAGATTGGTTAAAAACCCTAATTGGACAAGAATTATCATAGAGAGGAAGAAAATGACCAAATTGTTCATCCAATGACACAAAAACACCAATTGGATGCACAAGATTGTTCAGAAACCCTAATTGGACAAGATAAAGTGTAGGGAGGACGAAAATGACCTAAGTGTTCATCCAATGACACAAAACACCTATTGGATGCACAAGATTGGTTAAAAACCCTAATTGGACAAGAATTAGCCTAGGGAGGACGAAAATGACCTAATTGTTCATCCAATGACATAAAAACACCTGTCGGATGCACTAGATTGCTCAGAAACCCTAATTGAACAAGATTAAGTGTAGGGAGGACGAAAATGACCTAAATGTTCATCCAATGACACAAAACACCTATTGGATGCACACGATTGCTTAAAAACCCTAATTGGACAAGATTAAGTTTAGGGAGGACGAAAACGACCTAAGTGTTCATCCAATGACACAAAACACCTATTGGATGCACAAGATTGCTTAAAAACCCTAATTGGACAAGATTAAGTATAGGGAGGACGAAAATGACCTAATTGTTGATCCAAAAACACAAAAACACCAATTGGATGCACAAGATTGGTTAGAAACCCTAATTGGACAAGATAAAGTGTAGGGAGGACGAAAATGACCTAAGTGTTCATCCAATGACACCAAATAGCTATTGGATGCACAAGATTGGTTGAAAACCCAAATTGGACAAGAATTATCATAGGGAGGACGAAAATGACCTAATTGTTCATCCAATGACACAAAAACACCAATTGGATGCACAAGATTGGCTAGAAACCCTAATTGGACAAGATAAAGTGTAGGGAGGACGAAAATGACCTAAGTGTTCATCCAATGACACAAAACACCTATTGGATGCACAAGATTGGTTAAAAACCCTAATTGGACAAGAATTAGCCTAGGGAGGACGAAAATGACCTAATTGTTCATCCAATGACACAAAAACACCTGTCGGATGCACAAGATTGGTCAAAAACCCTAATTGAACAAGATAAAGTGTAGGGAGGACGAAAATGACCTAAATGTTCATCCAATGACACAAAACACCTATTGGATGCACAAGATTGCTTAAAACCCCTAATTGGACAAGATTAAGTTTAGGGAGGACGAAAATGACCTAAATATTCATCCAATGACACAACACACCTATTGAATGAACAAGATTGGTTAAAAACCCTAATTGGACAAGATTAAGTGTAGGGAGGACGAAAATGACCTAAGTGTTCATCCAATGACACAAAACACCTATTGGATGCACAAGATTGGTTAAAAACCCTAATTGGACAAGATTAAGTGTATGGAGGACGAAAATTACCTAAATGTTCATCCAATGACACAAAACACCTATTGGATGCACAAGATTGGTTAGAAACCCTAATTGGACAAGAATTAGCCTAGGGAGGACGAAAATGACGTAATTGTTCATCCAATGACACAAAAATACCTATTGGATGCACAAGATTGGTTAGAAACCCTAATTGGACAAGAATTAGCCTTGGGAGGACGAAAAGGACCTAAATGTTCATCCAATGACACAAAACACCAATTGGATGCACAAGATTGGTTAAAAACCCTAATTGGACAAGATTAAGTGTATGGAGGACGAAAATTACCTAAATGTTCATCCAATGACACAAAACACCTATTGGATGCACAAGATTGGTTAAAAACCCTAATTGGACAAGATTAAGTGTATGGAGGACGAAAATTACCTAAATTTTCATCCAATGACACAAAACACCTATTGGATGCACAAGATTGGTTAAAAACCCTAATTGGACAAGAATTAGCCTAGCGAGGACGAAAATGATCTAATTGTTCATCCAAGGACACAAAAACACCTATTGGATGCACAAGATTGGTTAGAAACCCTAATTGGAAAAGATTAAGTTTAGGGAGGACGAAAATGACGTAAATGTTCATCCAATGACACAAAACACCTATTAGATGCACAAGATTGGTTAAAAACCCTAATTGGACAAGATTAAGTGTAGGGAGGACGAAAATGACCTAAATGTTCATCCAATGATATAAAACACCTATTAGATGCACAAGATTGGTTAAATACCCTAATTGGACAAGAATTAGCCTAGGGAGGACAAAAATGACCAAATTGTTCATCCAATGACACAAAAACACCTATTGGATGCACAAGATTGGTTAGAGACCCTAATTGGACAAGATTAAGTTTAGGGAGGACGAAAATGACGTAAATGTTCATCCAATGACTCAAAACACCTATTAGATGCACAAGATTGGTTAGAAACCCTAATTGGACAAGAATTAGCCTAGGGAGGACGAAAAGGACCTAAATGTTCATCCAATGACACAAAACACCTATTGGATGCACAAGTTTGGTTAAAAACCCTAGTTGGATAAGATTAAGTGAAGGGAGGACGAAAATGACCTAATTCTTCTTCCAATGACACAAAAACACCGATTGGATGCTCAAGATTGGTTAGAAACCCGAATTGGACAAGAACAAGCCTAAGGAGGACGAAAATGACCTAATTGTTCATCCAATGACACAAAACACCTATTGGATGCACAAGATTGGTTAAAAACCCTAATTGGACAAGATTAAGTGTAGGGAGGACGAAAATGACCTAAATTTTCATCCAATGCACAAAACACCTATTGGATGCACAAGATTGGTTAAAAAACCTAATTGGACAAGATTAAGTGTAGGGAGGACGAAAATGACGTAATTGTTCATCCAATGACACAAAAACACCTATTGGATGCACAAGATTGGTTAGAAACCCTAATTGGACAAGAATTAGCCTTGGGAGGACGAAAAGGACCTAAATGTTCATCCAATGACACAAAACACCAATTGGATGCACAAGATTGGTTAAAAACCCTAATTGGAAAAGATTAAGTGAAGGGAGGACGAAAATGACCTAAATATTCTTCCAATGACACAAAAACACCGATTGGATGCACAAGATTGGTTAGAAACCCTAATTGGACAAGATTAAGTGTAGGGAGGACGAAAATTACCTAAATGTTCATCCAATGACACAAAACACCTATTGGATGCACAAGATTGGTTAAAAACCCTAATTGGACAAGGGTTAGCCTAGCGAGGACGAAAATGATCTAATTGTTCATCCAAGGACACAAAAACACCTATTGGATGCACAAGATTGGTTAGAAACCCTAATTGGAAAAGATTAAGTTTAGGGAGGACGAAAATGACGTAAATGTTCATCCAATGACACAAAACACCTATTAGATGCACAAGATTGGTTAAAAACCCTAATTGGACAAGATTAAGTGTAGGGAGGACGAAAATGACCTAAATGTTCATCCAATGATATAAAACACCTATTAGATGCACAAGATTGGTTAAAAACCCTAATTGGACAAGAATTAGCCTAGGGAGGATAAAAATGACCTAATTGTTCATCCAATGACACAAAAAACCTATTGGATGCACAAGATTGGTTAAAATCCCAAATTGGACAAGATTAAGTGTAGGGAGAACGAAAATGTCCTAAATCTTCTTCCAATGACACAAAAACATCTATTCGATGCACAAGATTGGTTAGAAACCCTAATTGGACAAGAATAAGCCTAGGGAGGACGAAAATGACCTAATTGTTCATACAATGACACAAAACACCTATTGGATGCAGAAAATTGGTTAAAAACTTAATTGGACAAGAATTAGCCTAGGGACGACGAAAATGACTTAAATATTCTTCCAATGACACAAAAACAACGATTGGATGCACAAGATTGGTTAGACACCCTAATTGGACAAAAATAAGCCTAGGGAGGACGAAAATGACCTAATTGTTCATCCAATGACTCAAAACACCTATTGGATGCACAAGATTGGTTAAAAACCTAATTGCACAAGATTAAGTGAAAGGAGGACGAAAATGACCTAAATATTCTTCCAATGACACAAAAACACCGATTGGATGCACAAGATTGGTTAGAAACCCTAATTGGACAAGAATAAGCCTAAGGAGGACGAAAATGACCTAATTGTTCATCCAATGACACAAAACACCTATTGGATGCACAAGATTGGTTAAAAACCCTAATTGGACAAGATTAAGTGTAGGGAGGACGAAAATGACCTAAATGTTCATCCAATGCACAAAACACCTATTGGATGCACAAGATTGGTTAAAAACCCTAATTGGACAAGAATTATCCTAGGGAGGACGAAAATGACCTAATTGTTCATCCAATGACACAAACACACCTATTGGATGCACAAGATTGGTTAGAAACCCTAATTGGACAAGGTTAAGTTTAGGGAGGACGAAAATGATGTAAATATTCGTCCAATGATACAAAACACCTATTGGATGCACAGGATTGGTTAGAAACCCTAATTGGACAAGATAAAGTGTAGGGAGGACGAAAATGACCTAAATGTTCATCCAATGACACAAAACACTTATTGGATGCACAAGATTGGTTAAAAACCCTAATTAGACAAGATTAAGTGTAGGGAGGACGAAAATGACCTAAATGTTCATCCAATGACACAAAACACCTATTGGATGCACAAGATTGGTTAAAAACCCTAATTGGACAAGATTAAGTGTAGGGAGGACGAAAATGACCTAAATGTTCATCCAATGCACAAAACACCTATTGGATGCACAAGATTGGTTAAAAAACCTAATTGGACAAGATTAAGTGTAGGGAGGACGAAAATGACCTAAGTGTTCATCCAATGACACAAAACACCTATTAGATGCACAAGATTGGTTAAAAATCCTAATTGGACAAGATTAAGTGTAGGGAGGACGAAAATGACCTAAATGTTCATCCAATGACATAAAACACCTATTAGATGCACAAGATTGGTTAAAAACCTAATTGGACAAGAATTAGCCTAGGGAGGACAAAAATGACCTAATTGTTCATCCAATGACACAAAACACCTATTGGATGCACAAAATTTGTTATAAACCCTAATTGGACAAGAATTAGCCTAGGGAGGACGAAAATGACCTAATTGTTCATCCAATGACACAAAACACCTATTGGATGCACAAGATTGGTTTGAAACCCTAATTGGACAAGAATTAGCCTAGGGAGGACGAAAAAGACCTAAATGTTCTTCCAATGACACAAAACACCTATTGGATGCACAAGATTGGTTAAAAACCCTAATAGGACAAGAATTAGCCTAGGGAGGACGAAAATGACCTAATTGTTCATCCAATGACACAAAAACACCTATTGGATGCACAAGATTGGTTAAAAACCCTAATTGGACAAGATTAAGTGAAGGGAGGACGAAAATGACCTAAATATTCTTCCAATGACACAAAAACACCGATTGGATGCACAAGATTGGTTAGACACCCTAATTGGACAAAAATAAGCCTAGGGAGGACGAAAATGACCTAATTGTTCATCCAATGACTCAAAACACCTATTGGATGCATAAGATTGGTTAAAAACATAATTGCACAAGATTAAGTGAAAGGAGGACGAAAATGATCTAAATATTCTTCCAATGACACAAAAACACCGATTGGATGCACAAGATTGGTTAGAAACCCTAATTGGACAAGAATAAGCCTAAGGAGGACGAAAATGACCTAATGGTTCATCCAATGACACAAAACACCTATTGGATGCACAAGATTGGTTAAAAACCCTAATTGGACAAGATTAAGTGTAGGGAGGACGAAAATGACCTAAATGTTCATCCAATGCACAAAACACCTATTGGATGCACAAGATTGGTTAAAAAACCTAATTGGACAAGATTAAGTGTAGGGAGGACGAAAATGACCTAAGTGTTCATCCAATGACACAAAACACCTATTAGATGCACATGATTGGTTAAAAATCCTAATTGGACAAGATTAAGTGTAGGGAGGACGAAAATGACCTAAATGTTCATCCAATGACATAAAACACCTATTAGATGCACAAGATTGGTTAAAAACCCTAATTGGACAAGAATTAGCCTAGGGAGGACAAAAATGACCTAACTGCTCATCCAATGACACAAAACACCTATTGGATGCACAAAATTTGTTATAAACCCTAATTGGACAAGAATTAGCCTATGGAGGACGAAAATGACCTAATTGTTCATCCAATGACGCAAAACACCTATTGGATGCACAAGATTGGTTTGAAACCCTAATTGGACAAGAATTAGCCTAGGGAGGACGAAAATGACCTAATTGTTCATCCAATGACACAAAAACACCTATTGGGTGCACAAGATTGGTTAGAAACCCTAATTGGACAAGATTAAGTTTAGGGAGGATGAAAATGACGAAAATGTTCATCCAATGACACAAAACACCTATTAGATGCACAAGATTGGTTAAAAACCCTAATTGGACAAGAATTAGCCTAGGGAGGACAAAAATGACCTAATTGTTCATCCAATGACACAAAACACCTATTGGATGCACAAAATTTGTTATAAACCCTAATTCGACAAGAATTAGCCTAGGGAGGACGAAAATGACCTAATTGTTCATCCAATGACACAAAACACCTATTGGATGCACAAGATTGGTTTGAAACCCAAATTGGACAAGAATTAGCCTAGGGAGGACGAAAATGACCTAATTGTTCATCCAATGACCCAAAAACACCTATTGGATGGACAAGATTGTTTAGAAACCCTAATTGGACACGATTAGGTTTAGGGAGGATGAAAATGATGAAAATGTTCATCCAATGACATAAAACACCTATTAGATGCACAAGATTGGTTAAAAACCCTAATTGGACAAGAATTAGCCTAGGGAGGACAAAAATGACCTAATTGTTCATCCAATGACACAAAACACCTATTGGATGCACAAAATTTGTTAAAAACCCTAATTGGACAAGAATTAGCCTAGGGAGGACGAAAATGACCTAATTGTTCATCCAATGACACAAAACACCTATTGGATGCACAAGATTGGTTTGAAACCCTAATTGGACAAGAATTAGCCTAGGGAGGACGAAAAAGACCTAAATGTTCTTCCAATGACATAAAAAAACCTATTGAATGCACAAGATTGGTTAGAAACCCTAATTGGACAAGAATAAGCCTAAAGAGGACGAAAATGACCTACTTGTTCATCCAATGACACAAAAACACCTATTGGATGCACAAGATTGGTTAGAAACCCTAATTGGACAAGATTAAGTTTAGGGAGGAAGAATATGACCTAAATGTTCATCCAATGACACAAAACACCTATTGGATGCACAAGATTGGTTAAAAACCCTAATTGGACAAGAATTAGCCTAGGGAGGACAAAAATGACCTAATTGTTCATCCAATGACACAAAAACACCTATTGGATGCACAAGATTGGTTAGAAACCCTAATTGGACAAGAATTAGCCTTGGGAGGACGAAAAGGACCTAAATGTTCATCCAATGACACAAAACACCAATTGGATGCACAAGATTGGTTAAAAACCCTAATTGGACAAGAATAAGTGAAGGGAGGACGAAAATGACCGAAATATTCTTCCAATGACACAAAAACACCGATTGGATGCACAAGATTGGTTAGAAACCATAATTGGAGAAGATTAAGTGTAGGGAGGACGAAAATTACCTAAATGTTCATCCAATGACACAAAACACCTATTGGATGCACAAGATTGGTTAAAAACCCTAATTGGACAAGAATTAGCCTAGCGAGGACGAAAATGATCTAATTGTTCATCCAAGTACACAAAAACACCTATTGGATGCACAAGATTGGTTAGAAACCCTAATTGAACAAGATTAAGTTTAGGGAGGACGAAAATGACGTAAATGTTCATCCAATGACACAAAACACCTATTAGATGCACAAGATTGGTTAAAAACCCTAATTGGACAAGATTAAGTGTAGGGAGGACGAAAATGACCTAAATGTTCATCCAATGACATAAAACACCTATTAGATGCACAAGATTAGTTAAAAACCCTAATTGGACAACAATTAGCCTAGAGAGGACGAAAATGACCTAATTGTTTATCCAATGACACAAAAATACCTATTGGAAGCACAAGATTGGTTAGAAACCCTAATTGGACAAGACTAAGTTTAGGGAGGACGAAAATGACCTAAATGTTCATCCAATGACACAAAACACCTATTGGATGCACAAGATTGGTTAAAAACCCTAATAGGACAAGAATTAGCCTAGGGAGGACGACAATGACCTAATTGTTCATCCAATGACACAAAAACACCTATTGGATGCACAAGATTGGTTAAAAACCCTAATTGGACAAGATTAAGTGAAGGGAGGACGAAAATGACCTAAATATTCTTCCAATGACACAAAAACACCGATTGGATGCACAAGATTGGTTAGACCCCCTAATTGGACAAAAATAAGCCTAGGGAGGACGAAAATGACCTAATTGTTCATCCAATGACTCAAAACACCTATTGGATGCACAAGATTGGTTAAAAACCTAATTGGACAAGATTAAGTGAAAAGAGGACGAAAATGACCTAAATATTCTTCCAATGACACAAAAACACCGATTGGATGCACAAGATTGGTTAGAAACCCTAATTGGACAAGAATAAGCCTAGGGAGGACGAAAATGACCTAAATGTTCATCCAATGACACAAAACACCTATTGGATGCACAAGATTGGTTAAACACCCTAATTGGACAAGATTAAGTGTAGGGAGGACGAAAATGACCTAAATGTTCATCCAATGACACAAAAAACCTATTGGATGCACAAGATTGGTTAAAAACCCTAATTGGACAAGATTAAGTGTAGGGAGAACGAAAATGACCTAAATGTTCTTGCAATGACACAAAAACATCTATTGGATGCACAAGATTGGTTAGAAACCCTAATTGGACAAGCATAAGCCTAGGGAGGACGAAAATGACCTAAATGTTCATCCAATGACACAAAAACACCTATTGGATGCACAAGATTGGTTAGAAACCCTAATTGGAGAAGATTAAGTTTAGGGAGGAAGAAAATGACCTAAATGTTCATCCAATGACACAAAACACCTATTGGATGCACAAGATTGGTTAAAAAACCTAATTGGACAAGAATTAGCCTAGCGAGGACGAAAATGATCTAATTGTTCATCCAAGTACACAAAAACACCTATTGGATGCACAAGATTGGTTAGAAACCCTAATTGAACAAGATTAAGTTTAGGGAGGACGAAAATGACGTAAATGTTCATCCAATGACACAAAACACCTATTAGATGCACAAGATTGGTTAAAAACCCTAATTGGACAAGATTAAGTGTAGGGAGGACGAAAATGACCTAAATGTTCATCCAATGACATAAAACACCTATTAGATGCACAAGATTAGTTAAAAACCCTAATTGGACAAGAATTAGCCTAGAGAGGACGAAAATGACCTAATTGTTTATCCAATGACACAAAAATACCTATTGGAAGCACAAGATTGGTTAGAAACCCTAATTGGACAAGACTAAGTTTAGGGAGGACGAAAATGACCTAAATGTTCATCCAATGACACAAAACACCTATTGGATGCACAAGATTGGTTAAAAACCCTAATTGGACAAGAATTAGCCTAGGGAGGACGAAAATGACCTAATTGTTCATCCAATGACACAAAGCACCTATTGGATGCACAAGTTTGGTTAGAAACATTAATTGGACAAGAATTAGCCTAGGGAGGACGAAAATGACCTAATTGTTCATCCAATGACACAAAAACACCTATTGGATGCACAAGATTGGTTAGAAACCCTAATTGGACAAGATTAAGTTTAGGGAGAACGAAAATGACCTAAATGTTCATCCAATGACACAAAAACACCTATTGGATGCACAAGATTGGTTAAAAACCCTAATTGGACAAGATTAAGTGTAGGGAGGACGAAAATGACCTAAATGTTCATCCAATGACACAAAAAACCTATTGGATGCACAAGATTGGTTAAAAACCCTAATTGGACAAGATTAAGTGTAGGGAGAACGAAAATGACCTAAATGTTCTTGCAATGACACAAAAACATCTATTGGATGCACAAGATTGGTTAGAAACCCTAATTGGACAAGAATAAGCCTAAAGAGGACGAAAATGACCTACTTGTTCATCCAATGACACAAAACACCTATTGGATGCACAAGATTGGTTAGAAACCCTAATTGGATAAGCATAAGCCTAGGGAGGACGAAAATGACCTAAATGTTCATCCAATGACACAAAAACACCTATTGGATGCACAAGATTGGTTAGAAACCCTAATTGGAGAAGATTAAGTTTAGGGAGGAAGAAAATGACCTAAATGTTCATCCAATGACACAAAACACCTATTGGATGCACAAGATTGGTTAAAAAACCTAATTGGACAAGAATTAGCCTAGCGAGGACGAAAATGATCTAATTGTTCATCCAAGTACACAAAAACACCTATTGGATGCACAAGATTGGTTAGAAACCCTAATTGAACAAGATTAAGTTTAGGGAGGACGAAAATGACGTAAATGTTCATCCAATGACACAAAACACCTATTAGATGCACAAGATTGGTTAAAAACCCTAATTGGACAAGATTAAGTGTAGGGAGGACGAAAATGACCTAAATGTTCATCCAATGACATAAAACACCTATTAGATGCACAAGATTGGTTAAAAACCCTAATTGGACAAGAATTAGCCTAGGGAGGACAAAAATGACCTAATTGTTCATCCAATGACACAAAAACACCTATTGGATGCACAAGATTGGTTAGAAACCCTAATTGGATAAGATTAAGTTTAGGGAGGACGAAAATGACGAAAATGTTCATCCAATGACACAAAACACCTATTAGATGCACAAGATTGGTTAAAAACCCTAATTAGAAAAGAATTAGCCTAGGGAGGACAAAAATGACCTAATTGTTCATCCAATGACACAAAACACCTATTGGATGCACAAGATTGGTTAGAAACCCTAATTAGACAAGAATAAGCCTAGGGAGGACGAAAATGACATAATTGTTCTTCCGATGACACAAGATTGGTTAAAAACCCTAATTGGACAAGAATTAGCCTAGGGAGGACGAAAATGATCTAATTGTTCATCCAATGACACAAAAACACCTATTGGATGCACAAGATTGGTTAGAAACCCTAATTGGATAAGATTAAGTGAAGGGAGGACGAAAATGACCTAAATATTCTTCCAATGACACAAAAACACCTTTTGGATGCACAAGATTGGTTAGAAACCCTAATTGGACAAGAATTAGCCTAGGGAGGACGAAAATGACGTAATTGTTCATCCAATGACACAAAAACACCTATTGGATGCACAAGATTGGTTAGAAACCCTAATTGGACAAGATTAAGTTTAGGGAGGATGAAAATGACGAAAATGTTCATCCAATGACACAAAACACCTATTAGATGCACAAGATTGATTAAAAACCCTAATTGGACAAGAATTAGCCTAGGGAGGACAAAAATGACCTAATTGTTCGTCCAATGACACAAAACACCTATTGGATGCACAAGATTGGTTAGAAACCCTAATTGGACAAGAATTAGCCTAGGGAGGACAAAAATGACCTAATTGTTCGTCCAATGACACAAAACACCTATTGGATGCACAAGATTGGTTAGAAACCCTAATTGGACAAGAATTAGCCTAGGGAGGACAAAAATGACGTAATTGTTCATCCAATGACACAAAAATACCTATTGGATGCACAAGATTGGTTAGAAACCCTAATTGGACAAGAATTAGCCTTGGGAGGACGAAAAGGACCTAAATGTTCATCCAATGACACAAAACACCAATTGGATGCACAAGATTGGTTAAAAACCCTAATTGGACAAGATTAAGTGTAGGGAGGACGAAAATGACCTAAGTGTTCATCCAATGACACAAAACACCTATTGGATGCACAAGATTGGTTAAAAACCCTAATTGGACAAGATTAAGTGTATGGAGGACGAAAATTACCTAAATTTTCATCCAATGACACAAAACACCTATTGGATGCACAAGATTGGTTAAAAACCCTAATTGGACAAGAATTAGCCTAGCGAGGACGAAAATGATCTAATTGTTCATCCAAGGACACAAAAACACCTATTGGATGCACAAGATTGGTTAGAAACCCTAATTGGAAAAGATTAAGTTTAGGGAGGACGAAAATGACGTAAATGTTCATCCAATGACACAAAACACGTATTAGATGCACAAGATTGGTTAAAAACCCTAATTGGACAGGATTAAGTGTAGGGAGGACGAAAATGACCTAAATGTTCATCCAATGACACAAAAACACCTATTGGATGCACAAGATTGGTTAGAAACCATAATAGGACAAGATTAAGTTTAGGGAGGACGAAACTGACCTAAATGTTCATTCAATGACACAAAACACCTATTGGATGCACAAGATTGGTTAAAAACCCTAATTGGACAAGAATTAGCCTAGGGAGGATGAAAACGACCTAATTGTTCATCCAATGACACAAAAACACCTATTGGATGCACAAGATTGGTTAGAAAGCCTAATTGCACAAAATTAAGTTTAGCGAGGACGAAAATGACGTAAATGTTCATCCAATGACAAAAAACACCTATTGGATGCACAAGATTGGTTAAAAACCCTAATTGGACAAGAATTAGCCTAGGGAGGACGAAAATGACCTAATTGTTCATCCAATGACACAAAAACACCTATTGGATGCACAAGATTGGTTAGAAACGCTAATTGGACAAGAATTAGCCTAGGGAGGACGAAAATGACCTAATTGTTCATCCAATGACACAAAACACCTATTGGATGCACAAGATTGGTTAAAAACCCTAATTGGACAAGATTAAGTTTAGGGAGGACGAAAATGATGTAAATGTTCATCCAATGACACAAAACACCTATTAGATGCACAAGATTGGTTAAAAACCCTAATTGGAAAAGAATTAGCCTAGGGAGGACGAAAATGACCTAAATGTTCATCCAATGACACAAAAACACCTATTGGATGCACAAGATTGGTTAGAAACCCTAATTGGACAAGCATAAGCCTAGGGAGGACGAAAATGACCTAATTGTTCATCAAATGACACAAAACACCTATGGATGCACAAGATTGGTTAAAAACCCTAATTGGACAAGATTAAGCCTAGGGAGGACGAAAATGACCTAAATGTTTATCCAATGACACAAAACACCTACTGGATGCACAAGATTGGTTAAAAACCCTAGTTGGACCAGAATTAGCCTAGGGAGGACGAAAATGACCGAATTGTTCATCCAATGACACAAAAACACCTATTGGATGCATAAGATTGGTTAGAAACCCTAATTGGACAAGAATTAGCCTAGGGAGGACGAAAATGACCTAAATGTTCATCCAATGACACAAAAACACCTATTGGATGCACAAGATTGGTTAGAAACCCTAATTGGACAAGATTAAGTTTAGGGAGGAAGAAAATGACCTAAATGTTCATCCAATGACACAAAACACCTATTGGATGCACAAGATTGGTTAAAAACCCTAATTGGACAAGAATTAGCCTAGGGAGGACAAAAATGACCTAATTGTTCATCCAATGACACAAAAACACCTATTGGATGCACAAGATTGGTTAGAAACCCTAATTGGACAAGAATTAGCCTAGGGAGGACGAAAAGGACCTAAATGTTCATCCAATGACACAAAACACCAATTGGATGCACAAGATTGGTTAAAAACCCTAATTGGACAAGATTAAGTGAAGGGAGGACGAAAATGACCTAAATATTCTTCCAATGACACAAAAACACCGATTGGATGCACAAGACTGGTTAAAAACTTAATTGGACAAGAATTAGCCTAGGGAGGACGAAAATGACCTAATTGTTCATCCAATGACTCAAAAACACCTATTGGATGCATAAGATTGGTTTGAAACCCTAATTGGACAAGAATTAGCCTAGGGAGGACGAAAAGGACCTAAATGTTTATCCAATGACACAAAACACCTATTGGATGCATAAGATTGGTTAAAAACTTAATTGGACAAGAATAAGCCTAGGGAGGACGAAAATGACATAATTGTTCATCCAATGACACAAAACACCTATTGGATGCACAAGATTGGTTAAAAACCCTAATTGGACAAGATTAAGTGTAGGGAGGACGAAAACGACCTAAATCTTCTTCCAATGACACAAAAACATCTATTGGATGCACAAGATTGGTTAGAAACCCTAATTGGACAAGAATAAGCCCAGGGAGGACTAAAATGACCTAATTGTTCATACAATGACACAAAACACCTATTGGATGCACAAGATTGGTTAGAAACCATAATTGGACAAGAATTAGCCTAGGGAGGACGAAAATGACCTAATTGTTCATCCAATGACAAAAAAACACCTATTGGATGCACAAGATTGGTTAAAAACCCTAATTGGACAAGATTAAGTTTAGGGAGGACGAAAATGACGTAAATGTTCATCCAATGACACAAAACACCTATTAGATGCACAAGATTGGTTAGAAACCCTAATTGGACAAGAATTAGCCTAGGGAGGACGGAAAGGACCTAAATCTTCATCCAATGACACAAAACACCAATTGGATGCACAAGATTGGTTAAAAACCCTAATTGGACAAGATTAAGTGAAGGGAGGACGAAAATGACCTAAATATTCTTCCAATGACACAAAAACACCGATTTGATGCACAAGATTGGTTAGAAACCCTAATTTGATAAGATTAAGTTTAGGGAGGACGAAAATGACCTAATTGTTCATCCAATGACACAAAAACACCTATTGGATGCACAAGATTGGTTTGAAACCCCAATTGGACAAGAATTAGCCTAGGGAGGACAAAAATGACCTAATTGTTCATCCAATGACACAAAACACCTATTGGATGCACAAAATTTGTTATAAACCCTAATTGGACAAGAATTAGCCTAGGGAGGACGAAAATGACCTAATTGTTCATCCAATGACACAAAACACCTATTGGATGCACAAGATTGGTTTGAAACCCTAATTGGACAAGAATTAGCCTAGGGAGGACGAAAATGACCTAATTGTTCATCCAATGACACAAAAACACCTATTGGATGCATAAGATTGGTTAGAAACCCTAATTGGACAAGATTAAGTTTAGGGAGGACGAAAATGACGAAAATGTTCATCCAATGACACAAAACACCTATTAGATGCACAAGATTGGTTAAAAACCCTAATTGGACAAGAATTAGCCTAGGGAGGACAAAAATGACCTAATTTTTCATCCAATGACACAAAACACCTATTGGATGCACAAGATTGGTTAGAAACCCTAATTGGACAAGAATTAGCCTAGGGAGGACGAAAATGACGTAATTGTTCATCCAATGACACAAAAACACCTATTGGATGCACAAGATTGGTTAGAAACCCTAATTGGACAAGAATTAGCCTAGGGAAGACAAAAATGACGTAATTGTTCATACAATGACACAAAAACACCTATTGGATGCACAAGATTGGTTAGAAACCCTAATTGGACAAGAATTAGCCTAGGGAGGACGAAAAGGACCTAAATGTTCATCCAATGACACAAAACACCTATGGATGCACAAGATTGGTTAAAAACCCTAGTTGGATAAGATTAAGTGAAGGGAGGACGAAAATGACCTAATTATTCTTCCAATGACACAAAAACACCGATTGGATGCTCAAGATTGGTTAGAAACCCTAATTGGACAAGAACAAGACTAGGGAGGACGAAAATGACCTAATTGTTCATCCAATGACACAAAACACCTATTGGATGCACAAGATTGGTTAAAAACCCTAATTGGACAAGATTAAGTGTAGGGAGGACGAAAATGACCTAAATGTTCATCCAATGCACAAAACACCTATTGGATGCACAAGATTGGTTAAAAACCCTAATTGGACAAGATTAAGTGTAGGGAGGACGAAAATGACCTAAGTGTTCATCCAATGACACAAAACACCTATTAGATGCACAAGATTGGTTAAAAATCCTAATTGGACAAGATTAAGTGTAGGGAGGACGAAAATGACCTAAATGTTCATCCAATGACATAAAACACCTATTAGATGCACAAGATTGGTTAAAAACCATAATTGGACAAGAATTAGCCTAGGGAGGACAAAAATGACCTAATTGTTCATCCAATGACACAAAACACCTATTGGATGCACAAGATTGGTTAAAAACGCTAATTGGACAAGATTAAGTGTAGGGAGGACGAAAATGACCTAAATGTTCATCCAATGCACAAAACACCTATTGGATGCACAAGATTGGTTAAAAAACCTAATTGGACAAGATTAAGTGTAGGGAGGACGAAAATGACCTAAGTGTTCATCCAATGACACAAAACACCTATTAGATGCACAAGATTGGTTAAAAATCCTAATTGGACAAGAATAAGTGTAGGGAGGACGAAAATGACCTAAATGTTCATCCAATGACATAAAACACCTATTAGATGCACAAGATTGGTTAAAAACCCTAATTGGACAAGAATTAGCCTAGGGAGGACAAAAATGACCTAATTGTTCATCCAATGACACAAAACACCTATTGGATGCACAAAATTTGTTATAAACCCTAATTGGACAAGAATTAGCCTAGGGAGGACGAAAATGACCTAATTGTTCATCCAATGACACAAAACACCTATTGGATGCACAAGATTGGTTTGAAACCCTAATTGGACAAGAATTAGCCTAGGGAGGACGAAAAAGACCTAAATGTTCTTCCAATGACATAAAAACACCTATTGGATGCACAAGATTGGTTAGAAACCCTAATTGGACAAGCATAAGCCTAAAGAGGACGAAAATGACCTACTTGTTCATCCAATGACACAAAACACCTATTGGATGCACAAGATTGGTTAGAAACCCTAATTGGACAAGCATAAGCCTAGGGAGGACGAAAATGACCTAAATGTTCATCCAATGACACAAAAACACCTATTGGATGCACAAGATTGGTTAGAAACCCTAATTGGAGAAGATTAAGTTTAGGGAGGAAGAAAATGACCTAAATGTTCATCCAATGACACAAAACACCTATTGGATGCACAAGATTGGTTAAAAAACCTAATTGGACAAGATTAAGTGTAGGGAGGACGAAAATGACCTAAGTGTTCATCCAATGACACAAAACACCTATTAGATGCACAAGATTGGTTAAAAATCCTAATTGGACAAGATTAAGTGTAGGGAGGACGAAAATGACCTAAATGTTCATCCAATGACATAAAACACGTATTAGATGCACAAGATTGGTTAAAAACCCTAATTGGACAAGAATTAGCCTAGGGAGGACAAAAAAGACCTAATTGTTCATCCAATGACACAAAACACCTATTGGATGCACAAAATTTGTTATAAACCCTAATTGGACAAGAATTAGCCTAGGGAGGACGAAAATGACCTAATTGTTCATCCAATGACACAAAACACCTATTGGATGCACAAGATTGGTTTGAAACCCTAATTGGACAAGAATTAGCCTAGGGAGGACGAAAAAGACCTAAATGTTCCTCCAATGACATAAAAAAACCTATTGAATGCACAAGATTGGTTAGAAACACTAATTGGACAAGAATAAGCCTAAAGAGGACGAAAATGACCTACTTGTTCATCCAATGACACAAAAACACCTATTGGATGCACAAGATTGGTTAGAAACCCTAATTGGACAAGATTAAGTTTAGGGAGGAAGAATATGACCTAAATGTTCATCCAATGACACAAAACACCTATTGGATGCACAAGATTGGTTAAAAACCCTAATTGGACAAGAATTAGCCTAGGGAGGACAAAAATGACCTAATTGTTCATCCAATGACACAAAAACACCTATTGGATGCACAAGATTGGTTAGAAACCCTAATTGGACAAGAATTAGCCTTGGGAGGACGAAAAGGACCTAAATGTTCATCCAATGACACAAAACACCAATTGGATGCACAAGATTGGTTAAAAACCCTACTTGGACAAGAATAAGTGAAGGGAGGACGAAAATGACCGAAATATTCTTCCAATGACACAAAAACACCGATTGGATGCACAAGATTGGTTAGAAACCATAATTGGACAAGATTAAGTGTAGGGAGGACGAAAATTACCTAAATGTTCATCCAATGACACAAAACACCTATTGGATGCACAAGATTGGTTAAAAACCCTAATTGGACAAGAATTAGCCTAGCGAGGACGAAAATGATCTAATTGTTCATCCAAGTACACAAAAACACCTATTGGATGCACAAGATTGGTTAGAAACCCTAATTGAACAAGATTAAGTTTAGGGAGGACGAAAATGACGTAAATGTTCATCCAATGACACAAAACACCTATTAGATGCACAAGATTGGTTAAAAACCCTAATTGGACAAGATTAAGTGTAGGGAGGAC
>JBBPBS010001027.1:0-130096 GCA_037974835.1 Cicer judaicum
TTTTCGTCCTCCCTAGGCTAATTCTTGTCCAATTAGGGTTTTTAAGCAATCTTGTGCATCCAATAGGTGTTTTGTGTCATTCGATGAACATTTACGTAATTTTCGTCCTCCCTAGGCTAATTCTTTTCCAATTAGGGTTTTTAACCAATCTTGTGCATCCAATAGGTGTTTTTGTGTCATTGGATGAATATTTATGTCATTTTCGTCCTCCTTACAGTAATCTTGTCCAATTAGGGTTTTTACACAATCTTGTGCATCCAATAGGTGTTTTGTGTCATTGGATGAACATTTAGGTCATTTTCGTCCTCCCTAAAATTAATCTTGTCCAATTAGGGTTTCTAACAAATCTTGTGGATCCAATAGGTGTTTTGTGTCATTGGATGAATATTTAGGTCATTTTCGTCCTCGCTAAACTTAATCTTGTCCAATTAGGGTTTCTAACCAATATTGTGCATCCAATAGGTGTTTTTGTATCATTGGATGAACAATTAGGTCATTTTCGTCCTCCCTAGGCTAATTCTTCTCCAATTAGGGTTTTTCACCAATCTTGTGCATCAAATAGGTGTTTTGTGTCATTGGATGAATATTTAGGTCATTTTCGTCCTCCCTAAACTTAATCTTGTCCAATTAGGGTTTCTAACCAATTTTGTGCATCCAATAGGTGTTTTTGTATCATTGGATGAACATTTAGGTCATTTTCGTCCTCCATAAACTTAATCTTGTCCAATTAGGGTTTCTAACCAATCATATGCATCCAATAGGTTTTTTTGTGTCATTGGATGAACAATTAGGTCATTTTCTTCCTCCCTAGGCTAATTCTTGTCCAATTAGGGTTTTTAAGCAATCTTGTGCATCCAATAGGTGTTTTGTGTCATTGGATGAACATTTAGGTCGTTTTCGTCCTCCCTAGGCTAATTCTTGTCCAATTAGGGTTTTTAAGCAATCTTGTGCATCCAATAGGTGTTTTTGTGTCATTGGATGAATATTTATGTCATTTTCGTCCTCCTTACACTTAATCTTGTCCAATTAGGGTTTTTACACAATCTTGTGCATCCAATAGGTGTTTTGTGTCATTGGATGAACATTTAGGTCGTTTTCGTCCTCCCTAAACTTAATCTTGTCCAATTAGGGTTTCTAACCAATCATATGCATCCAATAGGTTTTTTTGTGTCATTGGATGAACAATTAGGTCATTTTCTTCCTCCCTAGGCTAATTCTTGTCCAATTAGGGTTTTTAAGCAATCTTGTGCATCCAATAGGTGTTTTGTGTCATTGGATGAACATTTAGGTCGTTTTCGTCCTCCCTAGGCTAATTCTTGTCCAATTAGGGTTTTTAACCAATCTTGTGCATCCAATAGGTGTTTTTGTGTCATTGGATGAATATTTATGTCATTTTCGTCCTCCTTACACTTAATCTTGTCCAATTAGGGTTTTTACACAATCTTGTGCATCCAATAGGTGTTTTGTGTCATTGGATGAACATTTAGGTCATTTTCGTCCTCCCTAAACTTAATCTTGTCCAATTAGGGTTTCTAACAAATCTTGTGGATCCAATAGGTGTTTTGTGTCATTGGATGAACATTTAGGTCATTTTCGTCCTCCCTAAACTTAATCTTGTCCAATTAGGGTTTCTAACCAATATTGTGCATCCAATAGGTGTTTTTGTATCATTGGATGAACAATTAGATCATTTTCGTCCTCCCTAGGCTAATTCTTCTCCAGTTAGGGTTTTTAACAAATCTTGTGCATCCAATAGGTGTTTTGTGTCAATGGATGAAAATTTAGGTCATTTTCGTTCTCCCTAGGCTTATTCTTGTCCAATTAGGGTTTTTCACCAATCTTGTGCATCAAATAGGTGTTTTGTGTCATTGGATGAATATTTAGGTCATTTTCGTCCTCCCTAAACTTAATCTTGTCCAATTAGGGTTTCTAACCAATTTTGTGCATCCAATAGGTGTTTTTGTATCATTGGATGAACATTTAGGTCATTTTCGTCCTCCATAAACTTAATCTTGTCCAATTAGGGTTTCTAACCAATCATATGCATCCAATAGGTTTTTTTGTGTCATTGGATGAACAATTAGGTCATTTTCTTCCTCCCTAGGCTAATTCATGTCCAATTAGGGTTTTTAAGCAATCTTGTGCATCCAATAGGTGTTTTGTGTCATTGGATGAACATTTAGGTCGTTTTCGTCCTCCCTAGGCTAATTCTTGTCGAATTAGGGTTTTTAAGCAATCTTGTGCATCCAATAGGTGTTTTGTGTCATTCGATGAACATTTACGTCATTTTCGTCCTCCCTTGGCTAATTCTTTTCCAATTAGGGTTTTTAACCAATCTTGTGCATCCAATAGGTGTTTTTGTGTCATTGGATGAATATTTATGTCATTTTCGTCCTCCTTACACTTAATCTTGTCCAATTAGGGTTTTTACACAATCTTGTGCATCCAATAGGTGTTTTGTGTCATTGGATGAACATTTAGGTCATTTTCGTCCTCCTTACACTTAATCTTGTCCAATTAGGGATTCTAACCAATTTTGTGCATCCAATAGGTGTTTTTGTATCAATTGATGAACATTTAGGTCGTTTTCGTCCTCCCTAGGCTAATTCTTGTCCAATTAGGGTTTTTAAGCAATCTTGTGCATCCAATAGGTGTTTTGTGTCATTCGATGAACATTTACGTCATTTTCGTCCTCCCTTGGCTAATTCTTTTCCAATTAGGGTTTTTAACCAATCTTGTGCATCCAATAGGTGTTTTTGTGTCATTGGATGAATATTTATGTCATTTTCGTCCTCCTTACACTTAATCTTGTCCAATTAGGGTTTTTACACAATCTTGTGCATCCAATAGGTGTTTTGTGTCATTGGATGAACATTTAGGTCATTTTCGTCCTCCCTAAACTTAATCTTGTCCAATTAGGGTTTCTAACCAATCATATGCATCCAATAGGTTTTTTTGTGTCATTGGATGAACATTTAGGTCATTTTCTTCCTCCCTAGGCTAATTCTTGTCCAATTAGGGTTTTTAAGCAATCTTGTGCATCCAATAGGTGTTTTGTGTCATTGGATGAACATTTAGGTCGTTTTCGTCCTCCCTAGGCTAATTCTTGTCCAATTAGGGTTTTTAAGCAATCTTGTGCATCCAATAGGTGTTTTGTGTCATTCGATGAACATTTACGTCATTTTCGTCCTCCCTAGGCTAATTCTTGTCCAATTAGGGTTTTTAACCAATCTTGTGCATCCAATAGGTGTTTTTGTGTCATTGGATGAATATTTATGTCATTTTCGTCCTCCTTACACTTAATCTTGTCCAATTAGGGTTTTTACACAATCTTGTGCATCCAATAGGTGTTTTGTGTCATTGGATGAACATTTAGGTCATTTTCGTCCTCCCTAAACTTAATCTTGTCCAATTAGGGTTTCTAACAAATCTTGTGGATCCAATAGGTGTTTTGTGTCATTGGATGAACATTTAGGTCATTTTCGTCCTCCCTAAACTTAATCTTGTCCAATTAGGGTTTCTAACCAATATTGTGCATCCAATAGGTGTTTTTGTATCATTGGATGAACAATTAGGTCATTTTCGTCCTCCCTAGGATAATTCTTCTCCAATTAGGGTTTCTAACCAATTTTGTGCATCCAATAGGTGTTTTTGTATCATTGGATGAACAATTAGGTCATTTTCGTCCTTCCTAGGCTAATTCTTGTCCAATTAGGGTTTTTAACCAATCTTGTGCATCCAATAGGTGTTTTGTGTCAATGGATGAAAATTTAGGTCATTTTCGTTCTCCCTAGGCTTATTCTTGTCCAATTAGAGTTTTTCACCAATCTTGTGCATCCAATAGGTGTTTTTGTGTCATTGGATGAACATTTAGGTCATTTTCGTCCTCCCTAGGCTAATTCTTGTCCAATAAGGGTTTTTAAGCAATCTTGTGCATCCAATAGGTGTTTTGTGTCATTGGATGAACATTTAGGTCATTTTCGTCTTCCCTAGGCTAATTCTTGTCCAATTAGGGTTTCTAACCAATCTTGTACTTCCAATAGGTGTTTTTGTGTCATTGGATGAACATTTACGTCATTTTCGTCCTCCCTAGGCTAATTCTTTTCCAATTAGGGTTTTTAACCAATCTTGTGCATCCAATAGGTGTTTTTGTGTCATTGGATGAATATTTATGTCATTTTCGTCCTCCTTACACTTAATCTTGTCCAATTAGGGTTTTTAACCAATCTTGTGCATCCAATAGGTGTTTTGTGTAATTGGATGAACAATTAGGTCAATTTTGTCCTCCCTAAACTTAATCTTGTCCAATTAGGGTTTTTACACAATCTTGTGCATCCAATAGGTGTTTTGTGTCATTGGATGAACATTTAGGTCATTTTTGTCCTCCCTAAACTTAATCTTGTCCAATTAGGGTTTCTAACAAATCTTGTGGATCCAATAGGTGTTTTGTGTCATTGGATGAACATTTAGGTCGTTTTCGTCATCCCTAAACTTAATCTTGTCCAATTAGGGTTTCTAACCAATATTGTGCATCCAATAGGTGTTTTTGTATCATTGGATGAACAATTAGGTCATTTTCGTCCTCCCTAGGCTAATTCTTCTCCAATTAGGGTTTTTAACCAATCTTGTGCATCCAACGGGTGTTTTGTGTCAATGGATGAAAATTTAGGTCATTTTCGTTCTCCCTAGGCTTATTCTTGTCCAATTAGGGTTTTTCACCAATCTTGTGCATCCAATAGGTGTTTTTGTGTCATTGGATGAACATTTAGGTCATTTTCGTCCTCCCTAGGCTAATTCTTGTCCAATTAGGGTTTTTAACCAATCTTGTGCATCCAATAGGTGTTTTGTGTCATTGGTTGAACATTTTACGTCATTTTCGTCCTCCCTAAACTTAATCTTGTCCAATTAGGGTTTCTAACCAATATTGTGTTTCCAATAGGTGTTTTTGTATCATTGGATGAATAATTAGGTCATTTTCGTCCTCCCTAGGCTAATTCTTGTCCAATTAGGGTTTTTAACCAATCTTGTGCATCCAATAGATGTTTTGTGTGAATGGATGAAAATTTAGGTCATTTTCATTCTCCCTAGGCTTATTCTTGTCCAATTAGGGTTTTTAACCAATCATGTGCATCCAATAGGTGCTTTTGTGTCATTGGATGAATATTTATGTCATTTTCGTCCTCCCTAGGCTAATTCTTGTCCAATTAGGGTTTTTAACCAATCTTGTGCATTGAATAGGTGTTTTTGTGTCATTGGATGAATATTTATGTCATTTTCGTCCTCCTTACACTTAATCTGGTCCAATTAGGGTTTTTAACCAATCTTGTGCATCAAATAGGTGTTTTGTGTCATTGGATGAATATTTAGGTCATTTTCGTCCTCCCTAAACTTAATCTTGTCCAATTAGGGTTTCTAACCAATTTTGTGCATCCAATAGGTGTTTTTGTATCATTGGATGAACATTTAGGTCGTTTTTTGCCTCCCTAGGCTAATTCTTGTCCAATTAGGGTTTTTAAGCAATCTTGTGCATCCAATAGGTGTTTTGTGTCATTCGATGAACATTTACGTCATTTTCGTCCTCCCTAGGCTAATTCTTTTCCAATTAGGGTTTTTAACCAATCTTGTGCATCCAATAGGTGTTTTTGTGTCATTGGATGAATATTTATGTCATTTTCGTCTTCGTTACACTTAATCTTGTCCAATTAGGGTTTTTACACAATCTTGTGCATCCAATAGGTGTTTTGTGTCATTGGATGAACATTTAGGTCATTTTCGTCCTCCCTAAACTTAATCTTGTCCAATTAGGGTTTCTAACAAATCTTGTGGATCCAATAGGTGTTTTGTGTCATTGGATGAACATTTAGGTCATTTTCGTCCTCCCTAAACTTAATCTTGTCCAATTAGGGTTTCTAACCAATATTGTGCATCCAATAGGTGTTTTTGTATCATTGGATGAACAATTAGGTCATTTTCGTGCTCCCTAGGCTAATTCTTCTCCAATTAGGGTTTTTAACCAATCTTGTGCATCCAACAGGTGTTTTGTGTTAATGGATGAAAATTTAGGTCATTTTCGTTCTCCCTAGGCTTATTCTTGTCCAATTAGGGTTTTTCACCAATCTTGTGCATCAAATAGGTGTTTTGTGTCATTGGATGAATATTTAGGTCATTTTCGTCCTCCCTAAACTTAATCTTGTCCAATTAGGGTTTCTAACCAATTTTGTGCATCCAATAGGTGTTTTTGTATCATTGGATGAACATTTAGGTCGTTTTCGTCCTCCCTAGGCTAATTCTTGTCCAATTAGGGTTTTTAAGCAATCTTGTGCATCCAATAGGTGTTTTGTGTCATTCGATGAACATTTACGTAATTTTCGTCCTCCCTAGGCTAATTCTTTTCCAATTAGGGTTTTTAACCAATCTTGTGCATCCAATAGGTGTTTTTGTGTCATTGGATGAATATTTATGTCATTTTCGTCCTCCTTACAGTAATCTTGTCCAATTAGGGTTTTTACACAATCTTGTGCATCCAATAGGTGTTTTGTGTCATTGGATGAACATTTAGGTCATTTTCGTCCTCCCTAAAATTAATCTTGTCCAATTAGGGTTTCTAACAAATCTTGTGGATCCAATAGGTGTTTTGTGTCATTGGATGAACATTTAGGTCATTTTCGTCCTCCCTAAAATTAATCTTGTCCAATTAGGGTTTCTAACAAATCTTGTGGATCCAATAGGTGTTTTGTGTCATTGGATGAACATTTAGGTCATTTTCGTCCTCGCTAAACTTAATCTTGTCCAATTAGGGTTTCTAACCAATATTGTGCATCCAATAGGTGTTTTTGTATCATTGGATGAACAATTAGGTCATTTTCGTCCTCCCTAGGCTAATTCTTCTCCAATTAGGGTTTTTAACCAATCTTGTGCATCCAATAGGTGTTCTGTGTCAATGGATGAAAATTTAGGTCATTTTCGTTCTCCCTAGGCTTATTCTTGTCCAATTAGGGTTTTTCACCAATCTTGTGCATCAAATAGGTGTTTTGTGTCATTGGATGAATATTTAGGTCATTTTCGTCCTCCCTAAAATTAATCTTGTCCAATTAGGGTTTCTAACAAATCTTGTGGATCCAATAGGTGTTTTGTGTCATTGGATGAACATTTAGGTCATTTTCGTCCTCGCTAAACTTAATCTTGTCCAATTAGGGTTTCTAACCAATATTGTGCATCCAATAGGTGTTTTTGTATCATTGGATGAACAATTAGGTCATTTTCGTCCTCCCTAGGCTAATTCTTTTCCAATTAGGGTTTTTAACCAATCTTGTGCATCCAATAGGTGTTTTTGTGTCATTGGATGAATATTTATGTCATTTTCGTCCTCCTTACAGTAATCTTGTCCAATTAGGGTTTTTACACAATCTTGTGCATCCAATAGGTGTTTTGTGTCATTGGATGAACATTTAGGTCATTTTCGTCCTCCCTAAAATTAATCTTGTCCAATTAGGGTTTCTAACAAATCTTGTGGATCCAATAGGTGTTTTGTGTCATTGGATGAACATTTAGGTCATTTTCGTCCTCGCTAAACTTAATCTTGTCCAATTAGGGTTTCTAACCAATATTGTGCATCCAATAGGTGTTTTTGTATCATTGGATGAACAATTAGGTCATTTTCGTCCTCCCTAGGCTAATTGTTGTCCAATTAGGGTTTTTAACCAATCTTGTGCATCCAATAGGGGTTTTGTGTCAATGGATGAAAATTTAGGTCATTTTCGTTCTCCCTAGGCTTATTCTTGTCCAATTAGGGTTTTTCACCAATCTTGTGCATCAAATAGGTGTTTTTGTGTCATTGGATGAACATTTTGATCATTTTCGTCCTCCCTAGGCTAATTCTTGTCCAATAAGGGTTTTCAAGCAATCTTGTGCATCCAATAGGTGTTTTGTGTCATTGGATGAACATTTAGGTCATTTTCGTCATCCCTAGGCTAATTCTTGTCCAATTAGAGTTTCTAACCAATCTTGTACTTCCAATAGGTGTTTTTGTGTCATTGGATGAACATTTACGTCATTTTCGTCCTCCCTTGGCTAATTCTTGTCCAATTAGGGTTTTTAACCAATCTTGTGCATCCAATAGGTGTTTTGTGTCATTGGATTAACATTTTAGGTCATTTTCGTCCTCCCTAAACTTAATCTTGTCCAATTAGGGTTTCTAACAAATCTTGTGTATCCAATAGGTGTTTTGTGTCATTGGATGAACATTTAGGTCATTTTCGTCCTCCCTAAACTTAATCTTGTCCAATTAGGGTTTCTAACCAATATTGTGCATCCAATAGGTGTTTTTGTATCATTGGATGAACAATTAGGTCATTTACGTCCTCCCTAGGCTAATTCTTGTCCAATTAGGGTTTCTAACCAATCTTGTACTTCCAATAGGTGTTTTTGTGTCATTGGATGAACATTTACGTCATTTTCGTCCTCCCTAGGCTAATTCTTGTCCAATTAGGGTTTTTAACCAATCTTGTGCATCCAATAGGTGTTTTGTGTCATTGGATTAACATTTTAGGTCATTTTCGTCCTCCCTAAACTTAATCTTGTCCAATTAGGGTTTCTAACAAATCTTGTGTATCCAATAGGTGTTTTGTGTCATTGGATGAACATTTAGATCATTTTCGTCCTCCCTAAACTTAATCTTGTCCAATTAGGGTTTGTAACCAATATTGTGCATCCAATAGGTTTTTTTGTATCATTGGATGAACAATTAGGTCATTTACGTCCTCCCTAGGCTAATTCTTGTCCAATTAGGGTTTTTAACCAATCTTGTGCATCCAATAGGTGTTTTGTGTCATTGGATGAACATTTTAGGTCGTTTTCGTCCTCCCTAAACTTAATCTTGTCCAATTAGGGTTTCTAACCAATCTTGTGCATCCAACAGGTGTTTTGTGTCATTGGATGAACATTTAGGTCATTTTCGTCCTCCCTAAACTTAATCTTGTCCAATTAGGGTTTCTAACAAATCTTGTGGATCCAATAGGTGTTTTGTGTCATTGGATGAACATTTAGGTCATTTTCGTTCTCCCTAGGCTTATTCTTGTCCAATTAGAGTTTTTCACCAATCTTGTGCATCCAATAGGTGTTTTTGTGTCATTGGATGAATATTTATGTCATTTTTGTCCTCCTTACACTTAATCTTGTCCAATTAGGGTTTTTACACAATCTTGTGCATCCAATAGGTGTTTTGTGTCATTGGATGAACATTTAGGTCATTTTCGTCCTCCCTAAACTTAATCTTGTCCAATTAGGGTTTCTAACAAATCTTGTGGATCCAATAGGTGTTTTGTGTCATTGGATGAACATTTAGGTCATTTTCGTCCTCCCCAAACTTATTCTTGTCCAATTAGGGTTTTTCACCAATCTTGTGCATCAAATAAGAGTTTTGTGTCATTGGATGAATATTTAGGTCATTTTCGTCCTCCCTAAACTTAATCTTGTCCAATTAGGGTTTCTAACCAATATTGTGCATCCAATAGGTGTTTTTGTATCATTGGATGAACAATTAGGTCATTTTCGTCCTCCCTAGGCTAATTCTTCTCCAATTAGGGTTTTTAACCAATCTTGTGCATCCAATAGGTGTTTTGTGTCAATGGATGAAAATTTAGGTCATTTTCGTTCTCCCTAGGCTTATTCTTGTCCAATTAGGGTTTCTAACAAATCTTGTGGATCCAATAGGTGTTTTGTGTCATTGGATGAACATTTAGGTCATTTTCGTCCTCCCTAAACTTAATCTTGTCCAATTAGGGTTTCTAACCAATATTGTGCATCCAATAGGTTTTTTGTATCATTGGATGAACAATTAGGTCATTTTTGTCCTCCCTAGGCTAATTGTTGTCCAATTAGGGTTTTTAACCAATCTTGTGCATCCAATAGGGGTTTTGTGTCAATGGATGAAAATTTAGGTCATTTTCGTTCTCCCTAGGCTTATTCTTGTCCAATTAGGGTTTTTCACCAATCTTGTGCATCAAATAGGTGTTTTTGTGTCATTGGATGAACATTTTGATCATTTTCTTCCTCCCTAGGCTAATTCTTGTCCAATAAGGGTTTTCAAGCAATCTTGTGCATCCAATAGGTGTTTTGTGTCATTGGATGAACATTTAGGTCATTTTCGTCATCCCTAGGCTAATTCTTGTCCAATTAGAGTTTCTAACCAATCTTGTACTTCCAATAGGTGTTTTTGTGTCATTGGATGAACATTTACGTCATTTTCGTCCTCCCTAGGCTAATTCTTGTCCAAGTAGGGTTTTTCACCAATCTTGTGCATCCAATAGGAGTTTTGTGTCATTGGATTAACATTTTAGGTCATTTTCGTCCTCCCTAAACTTAATCTTGTCCAATTAGGGTTTCTAACAAATCTTGTGTATCCAATAGGTGTTTTGTGTCATTGGATGAACATTTAGGTCATTTTCGTCCTCCCTAAACTTAATCTTGTCCAATTAGGGTTTCTAACCAATATTGTGCATCCAATAGGTGTTTTTGTATCATTGGATGAACATTTAGGTCGTTTTCGTCCTCCCTAGGCTAATTCTTGTCCAATTAGGGTTTTTAAGCAATCTTGTGCATCCAATAGGTGTTTTGTGTCATTCGATGAACATTTACGTCATTTTCGTCCTCCCTAGGCTAATTCTTTTCCAATTAGGGTTTTTAACCAATCTTGTGCATCCAATAGGTGTTTTTGTGTCATTGGATGAATATTTATGTCATTTTCGTCTTCGTTACACTTAATCTTGTCCAATTAGGGTTTTTACACAATCTTGTGCATCCAATAGGTGTTTTGTGTCATTGGATGAATATTTAGGTCATTTTCGTCCTCCCTAAACTTAATCTTGTCCAATTAGGGTTTCTAACCAATTTTGTGCATCCAATAGGTGTTTTTGTATCATTGGATGAACATTTAGGTCGTTTTCGTCCTCCCTAGGCTAATTCTTGTCCAATTAGTGTTTTTAAGCAATCTTGTGCATCCAATAGGTGTTTTGTGTCATTCGATGAACATTTACGTCATTTTCGTCCTCCCTAGGCTTATTCTTTTCCAATTAGGGTTTTTAATCAATCTTGTGCATCCAATAGGTGTTTTTGTGTCATTGGATGAATATTTATGTCATTTTCGTCCTCCTTACACTTAATCTTGTCCAATTAGGGTTTTTACACAATCTTGTGCATCCAATAGGTGTTTTGTGTCATTGGATGAACATTTAGGTCATTTTCGTCCTCCCTAAACTTAATCTTGTCCAATTAGGGTTTCTAACAAATCTTGTGGATCCAATAGGTGTTTTGTGTCATTGGATGAACATTTAGGTCATTTTCGTCCTCCCTAAACTTAATCTTGTCGAATTAGGGTTTCTAACCAATATTGTGCATCCAATAGGTGTTTTTGTATCATTGGATGAACAATTAGGTCATTTTCGTCCTCCCTAGGATAATTCTTCTCCAATTAGGGTTTTTAACCAATCTTGTGCATCCAATAGGTGTTTTGTGTCAATGGATGAAAATTTAGGTCATTTTCGTTCTCCCTAGGCTTATTCTTGTCCAGTTAGGGTTTTTCACCAATCTTGTGCATCAAATAGGTGTTTTGTGTCATTGGATGAACATTTAGGTCATTTTCGTCCTCCCTAAACTTAATCTTGTCCAATTAGGGTTTCTAACAAATCTTGTGGATCCAATAGGTGTTTTGTGTCATTGGATGAACATTTAGGTCATTTTCGTCCTCCCTAAACTTAATCTTGTCCAATTAGGGTTTCTAACCAATATTGTGCATCCAATAGGTGTTTTTGTATCATTGGATGAACAATTAGATCATTTTCGTCCTCCCTAGGCTAATTCTTCTCCAGTTAGGGTTTTTAACCAATCTTGTGCATCCAATAGGTGTTTTTGTGTCATTGGATGAATATTTATGTCATTTTCGTCCTCCTTACACTTAATCTTGTCCAATTAGGGTTTTTACACAATCTTGTGCATCCAATAGGTGTTTTGTGTCATTGGATGAACATTTAGGTCATTTTCGTCCTCCCTAAACTTAATCTTGTCCAATTAGGGTTTCTAACAAATCTTGTGGATCCAATAGGTGTTTTGTGTCATTGGATGAACATTTAGGTCATTTTCGTCCTCCCTAAACTTAATCTTGTCCAATTAGGGTTTCTAACCAATATTGTGCATCCAATAGGTGTTTTTGTATCATTGGATGAACAATTAGATCATTTTCGTTCTCCCTAGGCTAATTCTTCTCCAGTTAGGGTTTTTAACCAATCTTGTGCATCCAATAGGTGTTTTGTGTCAATGGATGAAAATTTAGGTCATTTTCGTTCTCCCTAGGCTTATTCTTGTCCAATTAGGGTTTTTCACCAATCTTGTGCATCAAATAGGTGTTTTGTGTCATTGGATGAATATTTAGGTCATTTTCGTCCTCCCTAAACTTAATCTTGTCCAATTAGGGTTTCTAACCAATTTTGTGCATCCAATAGGTGTTTTTGTATCATTGGATGAACATTTAGGTCATTTTCGTCCTCCATAAACTTAATCTTGTCCAATTAGGGTTTCTAACCAATCATATGCATCCAATAGGTTTTTTTGTGTCATTGGATGAACAATTAGGTCATTTTCTTCCTCCCTAGGCTAATTCTTGTCCAATTAGGGTTTTTAAGCAATCTTGTGCATCCAATAGGTGTTTTGTGTCAATGGATGAAAATTTAGGTCATTTTCGTTCTCCCTAGGCTTATTCTTGTCCAATTAGGGTTTTTCACCAATCTTGTGCATCAAATAGGTGTTTTGTGTCATTGGATGAATATTTAGGTCATTTTCGTCCTCCCTAAACTTAATCTTGTCCAATTAGGGTTTCTAACCAATTTTGTGCATCCAATAGGTGTTTTTGTATCATTGGATGAACATTTAGGTCATTTTCGTCCTCCATAAACTTAATCTTGTCCAATTAGGGTTTCTAACCAATATTGTGCATCCAATAGGTGTTTTTGTATCATTGGATGAACAATTAGATCATTTTCGTCCTCCCTAGGCTAATTCTTCTCCAGTTAGGGTTTTTAACCAATCTTGTGCATCCAATAGGTGTTTTGTGTCAATGGATGAAAATTTAGGTCATTTTCGTTCTCCCTAGGCTTATTCTTGTCCAATTAGGGTTTTTCACCAATCTTGTGCATCAAATAGGTGTTTTGTGTCATTGGATGAATATTTAGGTCATTTTCGTCCTCCCTAAACTTAATCTTGTCCAATTAGGGTTTCTAACCAATTTTGTGCATCCAATAGGTGTTTTTGTATCATTGGATGAACATTTAGGTCATTTTCGTCCTCCATAAACTTAATCTTGTCCAATTAGGGTTTCTAAGCAATCATATGCATCCAATAGGTTTTTTTGTGTCATTGGATGAACAATTAGGTCATTTTCTTCCTCCCTAGGCTAATTCTTGTCCAATTAGGGTTTTTAAGCAATCTTGTGCATCCAATAGGTGTTTTGTGTCATTGGATGAACATTTAGGTCGTTTTCGTCCTCCCTAGGCTAATTCTTGTCCAATTAGGGTTTTTAAGCAATCTTGTGCATCCAATAGGTGTTTTGTGTCATTCGATGAACATTTACGTCATTTTCGTCCTCCCTTGGCTAATTCTTTTCCAATTAGGGTTTTTAACCAATCTTGTGCATCCAATAGGTGTTTTGTGTCAATGGATGAAAATTTAGGTCATTTTCGTTCTCCCTAGGCTTATTCTTGTCCAATTAGGGTTTTTCACCAATCTTGTGCATCAAATAGGTGTTTTGTGTCATTGGATGAATATTTAGGTCATTTTCGTCCTCCCTAAACTTAATCTTGTCCAATTAGGGTTTCTAACCAATTTTGTGCATCCAATAGGTGTTTTTGTATCATTGGATGAACATTTAGGTCGTTTTCGTCCTCCCTAGGCTAATTCTTGTCCAATTAGGGTTTTTAAGCAATCTTGTGCATCCAATAGGTGTTTTGTGTCATTCGATGAACATTTACGTCATTTTCGTCCTCCCTAGGCTAATTCTTTTCCAATTAGGGTTTTTAACCAATCTTGTGCATACAATAGGTTTTTTTGTGTCATTGGATGAATATTTATGTCATTTTCGTCCTCCTTACACTTAATCTTGTCCAATTAGGGTTTTTACACAATCTTGTGCATCCAATAGGTGTTTTGTGTCATTGGATGAACATTTAGGTCATTTTCGTCCTCCCTAAAATTAATCTTGTCCAATTAGGGTTTCTAACAAATCTTGTGGATCCAATAGGTGTTTTGTGTCATTGGATGATAATTGAGGTCATTTTCGTCCTCACTAGGCTAATTCTTCTCCAATTAGGGTTTTTAACCAATCTTGTGCATCCAATAGGTGTTTTGTGTCAATGGATGAAAATTTAGGTCATTTTCGTTCTCCCTAGGCTTATTCTTGTCCAATTAGGGTTTTTCACCAATCTTGTGCATCCAATAGGTGTTTTTGTGTCATTGGATGAACATTTAGGTCATTTTCGTCATCCCTAGGCTAATTCTTGTCCAATTAGAGTTTCTAACCAATCTTGTACTTCCAATAGGTGTTTTTGTGTCATTGGATGAACATTTACGTCATTTTCGTCCTCCCTAGGCTAATTCTTGTCCAATTAGGGTTTTTAACCAATCTTGTGCATCCAATAGGTGTTTTGTGTCATTGGATTAACATTTTAGGTCATTTTCGTCCTCCCTAAACTTAATCTTGTCCAATTAGGGTTTCTAACAAATCTTGTGTATCCAATAGGTGTTTTGTGTCATTGGATGAACATTTAGATCATTTTCGTCCTCCCTAAACTTAATCTTGTCCAATTAGGGTTTGTAACCAATATTGTGCATCCAATAGGTTTTTTTGTATCATTGGATGAACAATTAGGTCATTTACGTCCTCCCTAGGCTAATTCTTGTCCAATTAGGGTTTTTAACCAATCTTGTGCATCCAATAGGTGTTTTGTGTCATTGGATGAACATTTTAGGTCGTTTTCGTCCTCCCTAAACTTAATCTTGTCCAATTAGGGTTTCTAACCAATCTTGTGCATCCAACAGGTGTTTTGTGTCATTGGATGAACATTTAGGTCATTTTCGTCCTCCCTAAACTTAATCTTGTCCAATTAGGGTTTCTAACAAATCTTGTGGATCCAATAGGTGTTTTGTGTCATTGGATGAACATTTAGGTCATTTTCGTTCTCCCTAGGCTTATTCTTGTCCAATTAGAGTTTTTCACCAATCTTGTGCATCCAATAGGTGTTTTTGTGTCATTGGATGAATATTTATGTCATTTTTGTCCTCCTTACACTTAATCTTGTCCAATTAGGGTTTTTACACAATCTTGTGCATCCAATAGGTGTTTTGTGTCATTGGATGAACATTTAGGTCATTTTCGTCCTCCCTAAACTTAATCTTGTCCAATTAGGGTTTCTAACAAATCTTGTGGATCCAATAGGTGTTTTGTGTCATTGGATGAACATTTAGGTCATTTTCGTCCTCCCTAAACTTAATCTTGTCCAATTAGGGTTTCTAACTAATATTGTGCATCCAATAGGTGTTTTTGTATCATTAGATGAACAATTAGGTCATTTTCGTCCTCCCTAGGCTAATTCTTCTCCAATTAGGGTTTTTAACCAATCTTGTGCATCCAATAGGTGTTTTGTGTCAATGGATGAAAATTTAGGTCATTTTCATTCTCCCTAGGCTTATTCTTGTCCAATTAGGGTTTTTCACCAATCTTGTGCATCAAATAGGTGTTTTTGTGTCATTGGATGAACATTTAGGTCATTTTCGTCATCCCTAGGCTAATTCTTGTCCAATTAGAGTTTCTAACCAATCTTGTACTTCCAATAGGTGTTTTTGTGTCATTGGATGAACATTTACGTCATTTTCGTCCTCCCTTGGCTAATTCTTGTCCAATTAGGGTTTTTAACCAATCTTGTGCATCCAATAGGTGTTTTGTGTCATTGGATTAACATTTTAGGTCATTTTCGTCCTCCCTAAACTTAATCTTGTCCAATTAGGGTTTCTAACAAATCTTGTGTATCCAATAGGTGTTTTGTGTCATTGGATGAACATTTAGGTCATTTTCGTCCTCCCTAAACTTAATCTTGTCCAATTAGGGTTTCTAACCAATATTGTGCATCCAATAGGTGTTTTTGTATCATTGGATGAACAATTAGGTCATTTACGTCCTCCCTAGGCTAATTCTTGTCCAATTAGGGTTTCTAACCAATCTTGTACTTCCAATAGGTGTTTTTGTGTCATTGGATGAACATTTACGTCATTTTCGTCCTCCCTAGGCTAATTCTTGTCCAATTAGGGTTTTTAACCAATCTTGTGCATCCAATAGGTGTTTTGTGTCATTGGATGAACATTTAGGTCATTTTCGTCCTCCCTACACTTAATCTTGCCCAATTAGGGTTTTTAACCAATCTTGTGCATCCAATAGGTGTGTTTGTGTCGTTGGATGATTTTTATGTCATTTTCGACCTCCCTACACTTAATCTTGTCCAATTAGGGTTTCTAACCAATCTTGTGCATCCAATAGGTGTTTTTGTATCATTGGATGAACAATTAGATCATTTTCGTCCTCCCTAGGCTAATTGTTGTCCGATTAAGGTTTTTAACCAATCTTGTGCATCAAATAGGTGTTTTGTGTCATTGGATGAACATTTAGGTCATTTTCGTCCTCCCTAGGCTAATTCTTGTCCAATTAGGGTTTTTAACCAATCTTGTGCATCCAATAGGTGTTTTGTGTCATTGGATGAACATTTAGGTCATTTTCGTCCTCCCTACACTTAATCTTGTCCAATTAGGGTTTCTAACCAATCTTGTGCATCCAATAGGTGTTTTTGTGTCATTGGATGAATATTTATGTCATTTTCGTCCTCCTTACACTTAATCTTGTCCAATTAGGGTTTTTAACCAATCTTGTGCATCCAATAGGTGTTTTGTGTAATTGGATGAACAATTAGGTCAATTTTGTCCTCCCTAAACTTTATCTTGTCCAATTAGGGTTTATAACCAATCTTGTGCATCCAATAGGTGTTTTTGTATCATTGGATGAACATTTAGGTCGTTTTCGTCCTCCCTAGGCTAATTCTTGTCCAATTAGGGTTTTTAAGCAATCTTGTGCATCCAATAGGTGTTTTGTGTCATTCGATGAACATTTACGTCATTTTCGTCCTCCCTAGGCTAATTCTTTTCCAATTAGGGTTTTTAACCAATCTTGTGCATCCAATAGGTGTTTTTGTGTCATTGGATGAATATTTATGTCATTTTCGTCCTCCTTACACTTAATCTTGTCCAATTAGGGTTTTTACACAATCTTGTGCATCCAATAGGTGTTTTGTGTCATTGGATGAACATTTAGGTTATTTTCGTCCTCCCTAAACTTAATCTTGTCCAATTAGGGTTTCTAACCAATTTTGTGCATCCAATAGGTGTTTTTGTATCATTGGATGAACATTTAGGTCGTTTTCGTCCTCCCTAGGCTAATTCTTGTCCAATTAGGGTTTTTAAGCAATCTTGTGCATCCAATAGGTGTTTTGTGTCATTCGATGAACATTTACGTCATTTTCGTCCTCCCTAGGCTAATTCTTTTCCAATTAGGGTTTTTAATCAATCTTGTGCATCCAATAGGTGTTTTTGTGTCATTGGATGAATATTTATGTCATTTTCGTCCTCCTTACACTTAATCTTGTCCAATTAGGGTTTTTACACAATCTTGTGCATCAAATAGGTGTTTTGTGTCATTGGATGAATATTTAGGTCATTTTCGTCCTCCCTAAACTTAATCTTGTCCAATTAGGGTTTCTAACCAATTTTGTGCATCCAATAGGTGTTTTTGTATCATTGGATGAACATTTAGGTCGTTTTCGTCCTCCCTAGGCTAATTCTTGTCCAATTAGGGTTTTTAAGCAATCTTGTGCATCCAATAGGTGTTTTGTGTCATTCGATGAACATTTACGTAATTTTCGTCCTCCCTAGGCTAATTCTTTTCCAATTAGGGTTTTTAACCAATCTTGTGCATCCAATAGGTGTTTTTGTGTCATTGGATGAATATTTATGTCATTTTCGTCCTCCTTACAGTAATCTTGTCCAATTAGGGTTTTTACACAATCTTGTGCATCCAATAGGTGTTTTGTGTCATTGGATGAACATTTAGGTCATTTTCGTCCTCCCTAAAATTAATCTTGTCCAATTAGGGTTTCTAACAAATCTTGTGGATCCAATAGGTGTTTTGTGTCATTGGATGAACATTTAGGTCATTTTCGTCGTCGCTAAACTTAATCTTGTCCAATTAGGGTTTCTAACCAATATTGTGCATCCAATAGGTGTTTTTGTATCATTGGATGAACAATTAGGTCATTTTCGTCCTCCCTAGGCTAATTCTTCTCCAATTAGGGTTTTTAACCAATCTTGTGCATCCAATAGGTGTTTTGTGTCAATGGATGAAAATTTAGGTCATTTTCGTTCTCCCTAGGCTTATTCTTGTCCAATTAGGGTTTCTAACAAATCTTGTGGATCCAATAGGTGTTTTGTGTCATTGGATGAACATTTAGGTCATTTTCGTCCTCCCTAAACTTAATCTTGTCCAATTAGGGTTTCTAACCAATATTGTGCATCCAATAGGTTTTTTGTATCATTGGATGAACAATTAGGTCATTTTTGTCCTCCCTAGGCTAATTGTTGTCCAATTAGGGTTTTTAACCAATCTTGTGCATCCAATAGGGGTTTTGTGTCAATGGATGAAAATTTAGGTCATTTTCGTTCTCCCTAGGCTTATTCTTGTCCAATTAGGGTTTTTCACCAATCTTGTGCATCAAATAGGTGTTTTTGTGTCATTGGATGAACATTTTGATCATTTTCTTCCTCCCTAGGCTAATTCTTGTCCAATAAGGGTTTTCAAGCAATCTTGTGCATCCAATAGGTGTTTTGTGTCATTGGATGAACATTTAGGTCATTTTCGTCATCCCTAGGCTAATTCTTGTCCAATTAGAGTTTCTAACCAATCTTGTACTTCCAATAGGTGTTTTTGTGTCATTGGATGAACATTTACGTCATTTTCGTCCTCCCTAGGCTAATTCTTGTCCAAGTAGGGTTTTTCACCAATCTTGTGCATCCAATAGGAGTTTTGTGTCATTGGATTAACATTTTAGGTCATTTTCGTCCTCCCTAAACTTAATCTTGTCCAATTAGGGTTTCTAACAAATCTTGTGTATCCAATAGGTGTTTTGTGTCATTGGATGAACATTTAGGTCATTTTCGTCCTCCCTAAACTTAATCTTGTCCAATTAGGGTTTCTAACCAATATTGTGCATCCAATAGGTGTTTTTGTATCATTGGATGAACAATTAGGTCATTTACGTCCTCCCTACGCTAATTCTTGTCCAATTAGGGTTTTTAACCAATCTTGTGCATCCAATAGGTGTTTTGTGTCATTAGATGAACATTTTAGGTCGTTTTCGTCCTCCCTAAACTTAATCTTGTCCAATTAGGGTTTCTAACCAATCTTGTGCATCCAACAGGTGTTTTTGTGTCATTGGATGAATATTTATGTCATTTTCGTCTTCCTTACACTTAATCTTGTCCAATTAGGGTTTTTACACAATCTTGTGCATCCAATAGGTGTTTTGTGTCATTGGATGAACATTTAGGTCATTTTCGTCCTCCCTAAACTTAATCTTGTCCAATTAGGGTTTCTAACAAATCTTGTGGATCCAATAGGTGTTTTGTGTCATTGGATGAACATTTAGGTCATTTTCGTCCTCACTAAACTTAATCTTGTCCAATTAGGGTTTCTAACCAATATTGTGCATCCAATAGGTGTTTTTGTATCATTGGATGAACAATTAGGTCATTTTCGTCCTCCCTAGGCTAATTCTTCTCCAATTAGGGTTTTTAACCAATCTTGTGCATCCAATAGGTGTTTTTGTGTCATTGGATGAACATTTAGGTCATTTTCGTCCTCCCTAGGCTAATTCTTTTCCAATTAGGGTTTTTAACCAATCTTGTGCATCCAATAGGTGTTTTTGTGTCATTGGATGAATATTTATGTCATTTTCGTCCTCCTTACACTTAATCTTTTCCAATTAGGGTTTTTAACCAATCTCGTGCATCCAATAGGTGTTTTGTGTCATTGGATGAACATTTAGGTCATTTTAGTCCTCCCTAAACTTAATCTTGTCCAATTAGGGTTTCTAACCAATCATGTGCATCCAATAGGTTTTTTTGTGTCATTGGATGAACATTTAGGTCATTTTCGTCCTCCCTAGGCTAATTCTTGTCCAATTAGGGTTTTTAACCAATCTTGTGCATCCAATAGGAGTTTTTGTGTCATTGGATGAATATTTATGTCATTTTCGTCCTCCTTACACTTAATCTTGTCCAATTAGGGTTTTTAACCAATCTTGTGCATCCAATAGGTGTTTTGTGTCATTGGATGAACATTTAGGTCATTTTCGTCCTCCTTACACTTAATCTTGTCCAATTAGGGATTCTAACCAATTTTGTGCATCCAATAGGTGTTTTTGTATCAATTGATGAACATTTAGGTCGTTTTCGTCCTCCCTAGGCTAATTCTTGTCCAATTAGGGTTTTTAAGCAATCTTGTGCATCCAATAGGTGTTTTGTGTCATTCGATGAACATTTACGTCATTTTCGTCCTCCCTTGGCTAATTCTTTTCCAATTAGGGTTTTTAACCAATCTTGTGCATCCAATAGGTGTTTTTGTGTCATTGGATGAATATTTATGTCATTTTCGTCCTCCTTACACTTAATCTTGTCCAATTAGGGTTTTTACACAATCTTGTGCATCCAATAGGTGTTTTGTGTCATTGGATGAACATTTAGGTCATTTTCGTCCTCCCTAAACTTAATCTTGTCCAATTAGGGTTTCTAACCAATCATATGCATCCAATAGGTTTTTTTGTGTCATTGGATGAACAATTAGGTCATTTTCTTCCTCCCTAGGCTAATTCTTGTCCAATTAGGGTTTTTAAGCAATCTTGTGCATCCAATAGGTGTTTTGTGTCATTCGATGAACATTTACGTCATTTTCGTCCTCCCTTGGCTAATTCTTTTCCAATTAGGGTTTTTAACCAATCTTGTGCATCCAATAGGTGTTTTTGTGTCATTGGATGAATATTTATGTCATTTTCGTCCTCCTTACACTTAATCTTGTCCAATTAGGGTTTTTACACAATCTTGTGCATCCAATAGGTGTTTTGTGTCATTGGATGAACATTTAGGTCATTTTCGTCCTCCCTAAACTTAATCTTGTCCAATTAGGGTTTCTAACAAATCTTGTGGATCCAATAGGTGTTTTGTGTCATTGGATGAACATTTAGGTCATTTTCGTCCTCCCTAAACTTAATCTTGTCCAATTAGGGTTTCTAACCAATATTGTGCATCCAATAGGTGTTTTTGTATCATTGGATGAACAATTAGATCATTTTCGTCCTCCCTAGGCTAATTCTTCTCCAGTTAGGGTTTTTAACAAATCTTGTGCATCCAATAGGTGTTTTGTGTCAATGGATGAAAATTTAGGTCATTTTCGTTCTCCCTAGGCTTATTCTTGTCCAATTAGGGTTTTTCACCAATCTTGTGCATCAAATAGGTGTTTTGTGTCATTGGATGAATATTTAGGTCATTTTCGTCCTCCCTAAACTTAATCTTGTCCAATTAGGGTTTCTAACCAATTTTGTGCATCCAATAGGTGTTTTTGTATCATTGGATGAACATTTAGGTCATTTTCGTCCTCCATAAACTTAATCTTGTCCAATTAGGGTTTCTAACCAATCATATGCATCCAATAGGTTTTTTTGTGTCATTGGATGAACAATTAGGTCATTTTCTTCCTCCCTAGGCTAATTCTTGTCCAATTAGGGTTTTTAACCAATCTTGTGCATCCAATAGGTGTTTTGTGTCATTGGATGAACATTTAGGTCATTTTCGTCCTCCCTAAACTTAATCTTGTCCAATTAGGGTTTCTAACAAATCTTGTGGATCCAATAGGTGTTTTGTGTCATTGGATGAACATTTAGGTCATTTTCGTCCTCCCTAAACTTAATCTTGTCCAATTAGGGTTTCTAACCAATATTGTGCATCCAATAGGTGTTTTTGTATCATTGGATGAACATTTAGGTCATTTTCGTCCTCCCTAGGCTAATTCTTCTCCAATTAGGGTTTTTAACCAATCTTGTGCATCCAATAGGTGTTTTGTGTCAATGGATGAAAATTTAGGTCATTTTCGTTCTCCCTAGGCTTATTCTTGTCCAATTAGGGTTTTTCACCAATCTTGTGCATCCAATAGGTGTTTTTGTGTCATTGGATGAACATTTAGGTCATTTTCGTCCTCCCTAGGCTAATTCTTTTCCAATTAGGGTTTTTAACCAATCTTGTGCATCCAATAGGTGTTTTTGTGTCATTGGATGAATATTTATGTCATTTTCGTCCTCCTTACACTTAATCTTGTCCAATTAGGGTTTTTACACAATCTTGTGCATCCAATAGGTGTTTTGTGTCATTGGATGAACATTTAGGTTATTTTCGTCCTCCCTAAACTTAATCTTGTCCAATTAGGGTTTCTAACCAATTTTGTGCATCCAATAGGTGTTTTTGTATCATTGGATGAACATTTAGGTCGTTTTCGTCCTCCCTAGGCTAATTCTTGTCCAATTAGGGTTTTTAAGCAATCTTGTGCATCCAATAGGTGTTTTGTGTCATTCGATGAACATTTACGTCATTTTCGTCCTCCCTAGGCTAATTCTTTTCCAATTAGGGTTTTTAATCAATCTTGTGCATCCAATAGGTGTTTTTGTGTCATTGGATGAATATTTATGTCATTTTCGTCCTCCTTACACTTAATCTTGTCCAATTAGGGTTTTTCACCAATCTTGTGCATCAAATAGGTGTTTTGTGTCATTGGATGAATATTTAGGTCATTTTCGTCCTCCCTAAACTTAATCTTGTCCAATTAGGGTTTCTAACCAATTTTGTGCATCCAATAGGTGTTTTTGTATCATTGGATGAACATTTAGGTCGTTTTCGTCCTCCCTAGGCTAATTCTTGTCCAATTAGTGTTTTTAAGCAATCTTGTGCATCCAATAGGTGTTTTGTGTCATTCGATGAACATTTACGTCATTTTCGTCCTCCCTAGGCTAATTCTTTTCCAATTAGGGTTTTTAATCAATCTTGTGCATCCAATAGGTGTTTTGTGTCTATGGATGAAAATTTAGGTCATTTTCGTTCTCCCTAGGCTTATTCTTGTCCAATTAGGGTTTTTCACCAATCTTGTGCATCAAATAGGTGTTTTGTGTCATTGGATGAATATTTAGGTCATTTTCGTCCTCCCTAAACTTAATCTTGTCCAATTAGGGTTTCTAACCAATTTTGTGCATCCAATAGGTGTTTTTGTATCATTGGATGAACATTTAGGTCATTTTCGTCCTCCATAAACTTAATCTTGTCCAATTAGGGTTTCTAACCAATATTGTGCATCCAATAGGTGTTTTTGTATCATTGGATGAACAATTAGATCATTTTCGTCCTCCCTAGGCTAATTCTTCTCCAGTTAGGGTTTTTAACCAATCTTGTGCATCCAATAGGTGTTTTGTGTCAATGGATGAAAATTTAGGTCATTTTCGTTCTCCCTAGGCTTATTCTTGTCCAATTAGGGTTTTTCACCAATCTTGTGCATCAAATAGGTGTTTTGTGTCATTGGATGAATATTTAGGTCATTTTCGTCCTCCCTAAACTTAATCTTGTCCAATTAGGGTTTCTAACCAATTTTGTGCATCCAATAGGTGTTTTTGTATCATTGGATGAACATTTAGGTCATTTTCGTCCTCCATAAACTTAATCTTGTCCAATTAGGGTTTCTAACCAATCATATGCATCCAATAGGTTTTTTTGTGTCATTCGATGAACAATTAGGTCATTTTCTTCCTCCCTAGGCTAATTCTTGTCCAATTAGGGTTTTTAAGCAATCTTGTGCATCCAATAGGTGTTTTGTGTCATTGGATGAACATTTAGGTCGTTTTCGTCCTCCCTAGGCTAATTCTTGTCCAATTAGGGTTTTTAAGCAATCTTGTGCATCCAATAGGTGTTTTGTGTCATTCGATGAACATTTACGTTAGTTTCGTCCTCCCTAGGCTAATTCTTTTCCAATTAGGGTTTTTAACCAATCTTGTGCATCCAATAGGTGTTTTTGTGTCATTGGATGAATATTTATGTCATTTTCGTCCTCCTTACACTTAATCTTGTCCAATTAGGGTTTTTACACAATCTTGTGCATCCAATAGGTGTTTTGTGTCATTGGATGAACATTTAGGTCATTTTCGTCCTCCCTAAACTTAATCTTGTCCAATTAGGGTTTCTAACAAATCTTGTGGATCCAATAGGTGTTTTGTGTCATTGGATGAACATTTAGGTCATTTTCGTCCTCGCTAAACTTAATCTTGTCCAATTAGGGTTTCTAACCAATATTGTGCATCCAATAGGTGTTTTTGTATCATTGGATGAACAATTAGGTCATTTTCGTCCTCCCTAGGCTAATTCTTCTCCAATTAGGGTTTTTAACCAATCTTGTGCATCCAATAGGTGTTTTGTGTCAATGGATGAAAATTTAGGTCATTTTCGTTCTCCCTAGGCTTATTCTTGTCCAATTAGGGTTTTTCACCAATCTTGTGCATCCAATAGGTGTTTTGTGTCATTCGATGAACATTTACGTAATTTTCGTCCTCCCTAGGCTAATTCTTTTCCAATTAGGGATTTTAACCAATCTTGTGCATCCAATAGGTGTTTTTGTGTCATTGGATGAATATTTATGTCATTTTCGTCCTCCTTACAGTAATCTTGTCCAATTAGGGTTTTTACACAATCTTGTGCATCCAATAGGTGTTTTGTGTCATTGGATGAACATTTAGGTCATTTTCGTCCTCCCTAAACTTAATCTTGTCCAATTAGGGTTTCTAACAAATCTTGTGGATCCAATTGGTGTTTTGTGTCATTGGATGAACATTTAGGTGATTTTCGTCCTCCCTAAACTTAATCTTGTCCAATTAGGGTTTCTAACCAATATTGTGCATCCAATAGGTGTTTTTGTATCATTGGATGAACAATTAGGTCATTTACGTCCTCCCTAGGCTAATTCTTGTCCAATTAGGGTTTTTAACCAATCTTGTGCATCCAATAGGTGTTTTGTGTCATTGGATGAACATTTTAGGTCGTTTTCGTCCTCCCTAAACTTAATCTTGTCCAATTAGGGTTTCTAACCAATCTTGTGCATCCAACAGGTGTTTTGTGTCATTGGATGAACATTTAGGTCATTTTCGTCCTACCTAAACTTAATCTTGTCCAATTAGGGTTTATAAAAAATCTTGTGGATCCAATAGGTGTTTTGTGTCATTGGATGAATATTTATGTCATTTTCGTCCTCCCTAAACTTAATCTTGTCCAATTAGGGTTTCTAACCAATTTTGTGCATCCAATAGGTGTTTTTGTATCATTGGATGAACATTTAGGTCGTTTTCGTCCTCCCTAGGCTAATTCTTGTCCAATTAGGGTTTTTAAGCAATCTTGTGCATCCAATAGGTGTTTTGTGTCATTCGATGAACATTTACGTCATTTTCGTCCTCCCTTGGCTAATTCTTTTCCAATTAGGGTTTTTAACCAATCTTGTGCATCCAATAGGTGTTTTTGTGTCATTGGATGAATATTTATGTCATTTTCGTCCTCCTTACACTTAATCTTGTCCAATTAGGGTTTTTACACAATCTTGTGCATCCAATAGGTGTTTTGTGTCATTGGATGAACATTTAGGTCATTTTCGTCCTCCTTACACTTAATCTTGTCCAATTAGGGATTCTAACCAATTTTGTGCATCCAATAGGTGTTTTTGTATCAATTGATGAACATTTAGGTCGTTTTCGTCCTCCCTAGGCTAATTCTTGTCCAATTAGGGTTTTTAAGCAATCTTGTGCATCCAATAGGTGTTTTGTGTCATTCGATGAACATTTACGTCATTTTCGTCCTCCCTTGGCTAATTCTTTTCCAATTAGGGTTTTTAACCAATCTTGTGCATCCAATAGGTGTTTTTGTGTCATTGGATGAATATTTATGTCATTTTCGTCCTCCTTACACTTAATCTTGTCCAATTAGGGTTTTTACACAATCTTGTGCATCCAATAGGTGTTTTGTGTCATTGGATGAACATTTAGGTCATTTTCGTCCTCCCTAAACTTAATCTTGTCCAATTAGGGTTTCTAACCAATCATATGCATCCAATAGGTTTTTTTGTGTCATTGGATGAACAATTAGGTCATTTTCTTCCTCCCTAGGCTAATTCTTGTCCAATTAGGGTTTTTAAGCAATCTTGTGCATCCAATAGGTGTTTTGTGTCATTCGATGAACATTTACGTCATTTTCGTCCTCCCTTGGCTAATTCTTTTCCAATTAGGGTTTTTAACCAATCTTGTGCATCCAATAGGTGTTTTTGTGTCATTGGATGAATATTTATGTCATTTTCGTCCTCCTTACACTTAATCTTGTCCAATTAGGGTTTTTACACAATCTTGTGCATCCAATAGGTGTTTTGTGTCATTGGATGAACATTTAGGTCATTTTCGTCCTCCCTAAACTTAATCTTGTCCAATTAGGGTTTCTAACAAATCTTGTGGATCCAATAGGTGTTTTGTGTCATTGGATGAACATTTAGGTCATTTTCGTCCTCCCTAAACTTAATCTTGTCCAATTAGGGTTTCTAACCAATATTGTGCATCCAATAGGTGTTTTTGTATCATTGGATGAACAATTAGATCATTTTCGTCCTCCCTAGGCTAATTCTTCTCCAGTTAGGGTTTTTAACAAATCTTGTGCATCCAATAGGTGTTTTGTGTCAATGGATGAAAATTTAGGTCATTTTCGTTCTCCCTAGGCTTATTCTTGTCCAATTAGGGTTTTTCACCAATCTTGTGCATCAAATAGGTGTTTTGTGTCATTGGATGAATATTTAGGTCATTTTCGTCCTCCCTAAACTTAATCTTGTCCAATTAGGGTTTCTAACCAATTTTGTGCATCCAATAGGTGTTTTTGTATCATTGGATGAACATTTAGGTCATTTTCGTCCTCCATAAACTTAATCTTGTCCAATTAGGGTTTCTAACCAATCATATGCATCCAATAGGTTTTTTTGTGTCATTGGATGAACAATTAGGTCATTTTCTTCCTCCCTAGGCTAATTCTTGTCCAATTAGGGTTTTTAAGCAATCTTGTGCATCCAATAGGTGTTTTGTGTCATTGGATGAACATTTAGGTCGTTTTCGTCCTCCCTAGGCTAATTCTTGTCCAATTAGGGTTTTTAAGCAATCTTGTGCATCCAATAGGTGTTTTGTGTCATTCGATGAACATTTACGTCATTTTCGTCCTCCCTAGGCTAATTCTTTTCCAATTAGGGTTTTTAACCAATCTTGTGCATCCAATAGGTGTTTTGTGTCAATGGATGAAAATTTAGGTCATTTTCGTTCTCCCTAGGCTTATTCTTGTCCAATTAGGGTTTTTCACCAATCTTGTGCATCAAATAGGTGTTTTGTGTCATTGGATGAATATTTAGGTCATTTTCGTCCTCCCTAAACTTAATCTTGTCCAATTAGGGTTTCTAACCAATTTTGTGCATCCAATAGGTGTTTTTGTATCATTGGATGAACATTTAGGTCGTTTTCGTCCTCCCTAGGCTAATTCTTGTCCAATTAGTGTTTTTAAGCAATCTTGTGCATCCAATAGGTGTTTTGTGTCATTCGATGAACATTTACGTCATTTTCGTCCTCCCTAGGCTTATTCTTTTCCAATTAGGGTTTTTAATCAATCTTGTGCATCCAATAGGTGTTTTTGTGTCATTGGATGAATATTTATGTCATTTTCGTCCTCCTTACACTTAATCTTGTCCAATTAGGGTTTTTACACAATCTTGTGCATCCAATAGGTGTTTTGTGTCATTGGATGAACATTTAGGTCATTTTCGTCCTCCCTAAACTTAATCTTGTCCAATTAGGGTTTCTAACAAATCTTGTGGATCCAATAGGTGTTTTGTGTCATTGGATGAACATTTAGGTCATTTTCGTCCTCCCTAAACTTAATCTTGTCGAATTAGGGTTTCTAACCAATATTGTGCATCCAATAGGTGTTTTTGTATCATTGGATGAACAATTAGGTCATTTTCGTCCTCCCTAGGATAATTCTTCTCCAATTAGGGTTTTTAACCAATCTTGTGCATCCAATAGGTGTTTTGTGTCAATGGATGAAAATTTAGGTCATTTTCGTTCTCCCTAGGCTTATTCTTGTCCAGTTAGGGTTTTTCACCAATCTTGTGCATCAAATAGGTGTTTTGTGTCATTGGATGAACATTTAGGTCATTTTCGTCCTCCCTAAACTTAATCTTGTCCAATTAGGGTTTCTAACAAATCTTGTGGATCCAATAGGTGTTTTGTGTCATTGGATGAACATTTAGGTCATTTTCGTCCTCCCTAAACTTAATCTTGTCCAATTAGGGTTTCTAACCAATATTGTGCATCCAATAGGTGTTTTTGTATCATTGGATGAACAATTAGATCATTTTCGTCCTCCCTAGGCTAATTCTTCTCCAGTTAGGGTTTTTAACCAATCTTGTGCATCCAATAGGTGTTTTTGTGTCATTGGATGAATATTTATGTCATTTTCGTCCTCCTTACACTTAATCTTGTCCAATTAGGGTTTTTACACAATCTTGTGCATCCAATAGGTGTTTTGTGTCATTGGATGAACATTTAGGTCATTTTCGTCCTCCCTAAACTTAATCTTGTCCAATTAGGGTTTCTAACAAATCTTGTGGATCCAATAGGTGTTTTGTGTCATTGGATGAACATTTAGGTCATTTTCGTTCTCCCTAGGCTTATTCTTGTCCAATTAGGGTTTTTCACCAATCTTGTGCATCCAATAGGTGTTTTTGTGTCATTGGATGAATATTTATGTCATTTTTGTCCTCCTTACACTTAATCTTGTCCAATTAGGGTTTTTACACAATCTTGTGCATCCAATAGGTGTTTTGTGTCATTGGATGAACATTTAGGTCATTTTCGTCCTCCCTAAACTTAATCTTGTCCAATTAGGGTTTCTAACAAATCTTGTGGATCCAATAGGTGTTTTGTGTCATTGGATGAACATTTAGGTCATTTTCGTCCTCCCTAAACTTAATCTTGTCCAATTAGGGTTTTTAACCAATCTTGTGCATCCAATAGGTGTTTTGTGTCATTTGATTAACATTTTAGGTCATTTTCGTCCTCCCTAAACTTAATCTTGTCCAATTAGGGTTTCTAACAAATCTTGTGTATCCAATAGGTGTTTTGTGTCATTGGATGAACATTTAGGTCATTTTCGTCCTCCCTAAACTTAATCTTGTCCAATTAGGGTTTGTAACCAATATTGTGCATCCAATAGGTGTTTTTGTATCATTGGATGAACAATTAGGTCATTTACGTCCTCCCTAGGCTAATTCTTGTCCAATTAGGGTTTTTAACCAATCTTGTGCATCCAATAGGTGTTTTGTGTCATTGGATGAACATTTTAGGTCGTTTTCGTCCTCCCTAAACTTAATCTTGTCCAATTAGGGTTTCTAACCAATCTTGTGCATCCAATAGGTGTTTTGTGTCATTGGATGAACATTTAGGTCATTTTCGTCCTCCCTAAACTTAATCTTGTCCAATTAGGGTTTCTAACAAATCTTGTGGATCCAATAGGTGTTTTGTGTCATTGGATGAACATTTAGGTTATTTTCGTCCTCCCTAAACTTAATCTTGTCCAATTAGGGTTTCTAACCAATATTGTGCATCCAATAGGTGTTTTTGTATCATTGGATGAACAATTAGGTCATTTACGTCCTCCCTAGGCTAATTCTTGTCCAATTAGGGTTTTTAACCAATCTTGTGCATCCAATAGGTTTTTTGTGTCATTGGATGAACATTTCAGGTCGTTTTCGTCCTCCCTAAACTTAATCTTGTCCAATTAGGGTTTCTAACCAATCTTGTGCATCCAACAGGTGTTTTGTGTCATTGGATGAACATTTAGGTCATTTTCGTCCTCCCTAGGCTAATTCTTGTCCAATAAGGGTTTTTAAGCAATCTTGTGCATTCAATAGGTGTTTTGTGTCATTGGATGAACATTTAGGTCATTTTCATCATCCCTAGGCTAATTCTTGTCCAATTAGAGTTTCTAACCAATCTTGTACTTCCAATAGGTGTTTTTGTGTCATTGGATGAACATTTACGTCATTTTCGTCCTCCCTAGGCTAATTCTTGTCCAATTAGGGTTTTTAACCAATCTTGTGCATCCAATAGGTGTTTTGTGTCATTGGATTAACATTTTAGGTCATTTTCGTCCTCCCTAAACTTAATCTTGTCCAATTAAGGTTTTTAACAAATCTTGTGTATCCAATAGGTGTTTTGTGTCATTGGATGAACATTTAGGTCATTTTCGTCCTCCCTAAACTTAATCTTGTCCAATTAGGGTTTCTAACCAATATTGTGCATCCAATAGGTGTTTTTGTATCATTGGATGAACAATTAGGTCATTTACGTCCTCCCTAGGCTAATTCTTGTCCAATTAGGGTTTTTAACCAATCTTGTGCATCCAATAGGTGTTTTGTGTCATTGGATGAACATTTTAGGTCGTTTTCGTCCTCCCTAAACTTAATCTTGTCCAATTAGGGTTTCTAACCAATCTTGTGCATCCAACAGGTGTTTTGTGTCATTGGATGAACATTTAGGTCATTTTCGTCCTACCTAAACTTAATCTTGTCCAATTAGGGTTTATAAAAAATCTTGTGGATCCAATAGGTGTTTTGTGTCATTGGATGAATATTTATGTCATTTTCGTCCTCCCTAAACTTAATCTTGTCCAATTAGGGTTTCTAACCAATTTTGTGCATCCAATAGGTGTTTTTGTATCATTGGATGAACATTTAGGTCGTTTTCGTCCTCCCTAGGCTAATTCTTGTCCAATTAGGGTTTTTAAGCAATCTTGTGCATCCAATAGGTGTTTTGTGTCATTCGATGAACATTTACGTCATTTTCGTCCTCCCTTGGCTAATTCTTTTCCAATTAGGGTTTTTAACCAATCTTGTGCATCCAATAGGTGTTTTTGTGTCATTGGATGAATATTTATGTCATTTTCGTCCTCCTTACACTTAATCTTGTCCAATTAGGGTTTTTACACAATCTTGTGCATCCAATAGGTGTTTTGTGTCATTGGATGAACATTTAGGTCATTTTCGTCCTCCCTAAACTTAATCTTGTCCAATTAGGGTTTCTAACCAATCATATGCATCCAATAGGTTTTTTTGTGTCATTGGATGAACAATTAGGTCATTTTCTTCCTCCCTAAACTTAATCTTGTCCAATTAGGGTTTTTAAGCAATCTTGTGCATCCAATAGGTGTTTTGTGTCATTGGATGAACATTTAGGTCGTTTTCGTCCTCCCTAGGCTAATTCTTGTCCAATTAGGGTTTTTAAGCAATCTTGTGCATCCAATAGGTGTTTTGTGTCATTCGATGAACATTTACGTTAGTTTCGTCCTCCCTAGGCTAATTCTTTTCCAATTAGGGTTTTTAACCAATCTTGTGCATCCAATAGGTGTTTTTGTGTCATTGGATGAATATTTATGTCATTTTCGTCCTCCTTACACTTAATCTTGTCCAATTAGGGTTTTTACACAATCTTGTGCATCCAATAGGTGTTTTGTGTCATTGGATGAACATTTAGGTCATTTTCGTCCTCCCTAAACTTAATCTTGTCCAATTAGGGTTTCTAACAAATCTTGTGGATCCAATAGGTGTTTTGTGTCATTGGATGAACATTTAGGTCATTTTCGTCCTCGCTAAACTTAATCTTGTCCAATTAGGGTTTCTAACCAATATTGTGCATCCAATAGGTGTTTTTGTATCATTGGATGAACAATTAGGTCATTTTCGTCCTCCCTAGGCTAATTCTTCTCCAATTAGGGTTTTTAACCAATCTTGTGCATCCAATAGGTGTTCTGTGTCAATGGATGAAAATTTAGGTCATTTTCGTTCTCCCTAGGCTTATTCTTGTCCAATTAGGGTTTTTCACCAATCTTGTGCATCAAATAGGTGTTTTGTGTCATTGGATGAATATTTAGGTCATTTTCGTCCTCCCTAGACTTAATCTTGTCCAATTAGGGTTTCTAACCAATTTTGTGCATCCAATAGGTGTTTTTGTATCATTGGATGAACATTTAGGTCGTTTTCGTCCTCCCTAGGCTAATTCTTGTCCAATTAGGGTTTTTAAGCAATCTTGTGCATCCAATAGGTGTTTTGTGTCATTGGATGAACATTTTAGGTCGTTTTCGTCCTCCCTAAACTTAATCTTGTCCAATTAGGGTTTCTAACCAATCTTGTGCATCCAACAGGTGTTTTGTGTCATTGGATGAACATTTAGGTCATTTTCGTCCTCCCTAAACTTAATCTTGTCCAATTAGGGTTTCTAACAAATCTTGTGGATCCAATAGGTGTTTTGTGTCATTGGATGAACATTTAGGTCATTTTCGTCCTCCCTAAACTTAATCTTGTCCAATTAGGGTTTCTAACTAATATTGTGCATCCAATAGGTGTTTTTGTATCATTGGATGAACAATTAGGTCATTTTCGTCCTCCCTAGGCTAATTCTTCTCCAATTAGGGTTTTTAACCAATCTTGTGCATCCAATAGGTGTTTTTGTGTCATTGGATGAATATTTATGTCATTTTTGTCCTCCTTACACTTAATCTTGTCCAATTAGGGTTTTTAACCAATCTTGTGCATCCAATAGGTGTTTTGTGTCATTGGATGAACATTTAGGTCATTTTCGTCCTCCCTAAACTTAATCTTGTCCAATTAGGGTTTCTAACAAATCTTGTGGATCCAATAGGTGTTTTGTGTCATTGGATGAACATTTAGGTCATTTTCGTCCTCCCTAAACTTAATCTTGTCCAATTAGGGTTTCTAACTAATATTGTGCATCCAATAGGTGTTTTTGTATCATTGGATGAACAATTAGGTCATTTTCGTCCTCCCTAGGCTAATTCTTCTCCAATTAGGGTTTTTAACCAATCTTGTGCATCCAACAGGTGTTTTGTGTCAATGGATGAAAATTTAGGTCATTTTCGTTCTCCCTAGGCTTATTCTTGTCCAATTAGGGTTTTTCACCAATCTTGTGCATCCAATAGGTGTTTTTGTGTCATTGGATGAACATTTAGGTCATTTTCGTCCTCCCTAGGCTAATTCTTTTCCAATTAGGGTTTTTAACCAATCTTGTGCATCCAATAGGTGTTTTTGTGTCATTGGATGAATATTTATGTCATTTTTGTCCTCCTTACACTTAATCTTTTCCAATTAGGGTTTTTAACCAATCTCGTGGATCCAATAGGTGTTTTGTGTCATTGGATGAACATTTAGGTCATTTTAGTCTTCCCTAAACTTAATCTTGTCCAATTAGGGTTTCTAACCAATCATGTGCATCCAATAGGTTTTTTTGTGTCATTGGATGAACAATTAGGTCATTTTCGTCCTCCCTAGGCTAATTCTTGTCCAATTAGGGTTTTTAAGCAATCTTGTGCATCCAATAGGTGTTTTGTGTCAATGGATGAATATTTATGTCATTTTCGTCCTCCTTACATTTAATCTTGTCCAATTAGGGTTTTTAAACAATCTTGTGGATCCAATAGGTGTTTTGTGTCATTGGATGAACATTTAGGTCATTTTTGTTCTCCCTAGGCTAATTCTTGTCCAATTAGGGGTTTTAACCAATCTTGTGCATCCAATAGGTGTTTTTGTGTCATTGGATGAACATTTACGTCATTTTCGTCCTCCCTAGGCCAATTCTTGTCCAATTAGGGTTTTTAACCAATCTTGTGCATCCAATAGGTGTTTTGTGTCTTTGGATTAACATTTTAGGTCATTTTCGTCCTCCCTAAACTTAATCTTGTCCAATTAGGGTTTCTAACAAATCTTGTGCATCCAACAGGTGTTTTGTGTCATTGGATGAACATTTAGGTCCGTTTCGTCCTCCCTAAACTTAATCTTGTCCAATTAGGGTTTCTAACCAATATTGTGCATCCAATAGGTGTTTTTGTATCATTGGATGAACAATTAGGTCATTTTCGTCCCCCTAGGCTAATTCTTCTCCAATTAGGGTTTTTAACCAATCTTGTGCATCCAATAGGTGTTTTGTGTCAATGGATGAAAATTTAGGTCATTTTCGTTCTCCCTAGGCTTATTCTTGTCCAATTAGGGTTTTTCACCAATCTTGTGCATCAAATAGGTGTTTTTGTGTCATTGGATGAACATTTTGATCATTTTCGTCCTCCCTAGGCTAATTCTTGTCCAATAAGGGTTTTTAAGCAATCTTGTGCATCTAATAGGTGTTTTGTGTCATTGGATGAACATTTAGGTCATTTTCGTCTTCCCTAGGCTAATTCTTGTCCAATTAGGGTTTCTAACCAATCTTCTACTTCCAATAGGTGTTTTTGTGTCATTGGATGAAAATTTACGTCATTTTCGTCCAACCTACGCTAATTCTTGTCCAATTAGGGTTTTTAACCAATCTTGTGCATCCAATAGGTGTTTTTGTGTCATTGGATGAACATTTACGTCATTTTCGTCCTCCCTAGGCTAATTCTTGTCCAATTAGGGTTTTTAACCAATCTTGTGCATCCAATAGGTGTTTTGTGTCATTGGATTAACATTTTAGGTCATTTTCGTCCTCCCTAAACTTAATCTTGTCCAATTAGGGTTTCTAACAAATCTTGTGTATCCAATAGGTGTTTTGTGTCATTGGATGAACATTTAGGTCATTTTCGTCCTCCCTAAACTTAATCTTGTCCAATTAGGGTTTGTAACCAATATTGTGCATCCAATAGGTTTTTTTGTATCATTGGATGAACAATTAGGTCATTTACGTCCTCCCTAGGCTAATTCTTGTCCAATTAGGGTTTTTAACCAATCTTGTGCATCCAATAGGTGTTTTGTGTCATTGGATGAACATTTTAGGTCGTTTTCGTCCTCCCTAAACTTAATCTTGTCCAATTAGGGTTTCTAACCAATCTTGTGCATCCAACAGGTCTTTTGTGTCATTGGATGAACATTTAGGTCATTTTCGTCCTCCCTAAACTTAATCTTGTCCAATTAGGGTTTCTAACAAATCTTGTGGATCCAATAGGTGTTTTGTGTCATTGGATGAACATTTAGGTCATTTTCGTCCTCCCTAAACTTAATCTTGTCCAATTAGGGTTTCTAACCAATATTGTGCATCCAATAGGTGTTTTTGTATCATTGGATGAACAATTAGGTCATTTTCGTCCTCCCTAGGCTAATTCTTCTCCAGTTAGGGTTTTTAACCAATCTTGTGCATCCAATAGGTGTTTTGTGTCAATGGATGAAAATTTAGGTCATTTTCGTTCTCCCTAGGCTTATTCTTGTCCAATTAGGGTTTTTCACCAATCTTGTGCATCAAATAGGTGTTTTGTGTCATTCGATGAATATTTAGGTCATTTTCGTCCACCCTAAACTTAATCTTGTCCAATTAGGGTTTCTAACCAATTTTGTGCATCCAATAGGTGTTTTTGTATCATTGGATGAACATTTAGGTCGTTTTCGTCCTCCCTAGGCTAATTCTTGTCCAATTAGGGTTTTTAAGCAATCTTGTGCATCCAATAGGTGTTTTGTGTCATTCGATGAACATTTACGTCATTTTCGTCCTCCCTAGGCTAATTCTTTTCCAATTAGGGTTTTTAACCAATCTTGTGCATCCAATAGGTTTTTTTGTGTCATTGGATGAATATTTATGTCATTTTCGTCCTCCTTACACTTAATCTTGTCCAATTAAGCTTTTTACACAATCTTGTGCATCCAATAGGTGTTTTGTGTCATTGGATGAACATTTAGGTCATTTTCGTCCTCCCTAAAATTAATCTTGTCCAATTAGGGTTTCTAACAAATCTTGTGGATCCAATAGGTGTTTTGTGTCATTGGATGAACATTTAGGTCATTTTCGTCCTCGCTAAACTTAATCTTGTCCAATTAGGGTTTCTAACCAATATTGTGCATCCAATAGGTGTTTTTGTATCATTGGATGAACAATTAGGTCATTTTCGTCCTCCCTAGGCTAATTCTTCTCCAATTAGGGTTTTTAACCAATCTTGTGCATCCAATAGGTGTTTTGTGTCAATGGATGAAAATTTAGGTCATTTTCGTTCTCCCTAGGCTTATTCTTGTCCAATTAGGGTTTTTCACCAATCTTGTTCATCAAATAAGAGTTTTGTGTCATTGGATGAATATTTAGGTCATTTTCGTCCTCCCTAAACTTAATCTTGTCCAATTAGGGTTTCTAACCAATTTTGTGCATCCAATAGGTGTTTTTGTATCATTGGATGAACATTTAGGTCGTTTTCGTCCTCCCTAGGCTAATTCTTGTCCAATTAGGGTTTTTAAGCAATCTTGTGCATCCAATAGGTGTTTTGTGTCATTCGATGAACATTTACGTCATTTTCGTCCTCCCTAGGCTAATTCTTTTCCAATTAGGGTTTTTAACCAATCTTGTGCATCCAATAGGTGTTTTTGTGTCATTGGATGAATATTTATGTCATTTTTGTCCTCCTTACACTTAATCTTGTCCAATTAGGGTTTTTACACAATCTTGTGCATCCAATAGGTGTTTTGTGTCATTGGATGAACATTTAGGTCATTTTCGTCCTCCCTAAACTTAATCTTGTCCAATTAGGGTTTCTAACAAATCTTGTGGATCCAATAGGTGTTTTGTGTCATTGGATGAACATTTAGGTCATTTTCGTCCTCCCTAAACTTAATCTTGTCCAATTAGGGTTTCTAACTAATATTGTGCATCCAATAGGTGTTTTTGTATCATTAGATGAACAATTAGGTCATTTTCGTCCTCCCTAGGCTAATTCTTCTCCAATTAGGGTTTTTAACCAATCTTGTGCATCCAATAGGTGTTTTGTGTCAATGGATGAAAATTTAGGTCATTTTCATTCTCCCTAGGCTTATTCTTGTCCAATTAGGGTTTTTCACCAATCTTGTGCATCAAATAGGTGTTTTTGTGTCATTGGATGAACATTTAGGTCATTTTCGTCATCCCTAGGCTAATTCTTGTCCAATTAGAGTTTCTAACCAATCTTGTACTTCCAATAGGTGTTTTTGTGTCATTGGATGAACATTTACGTCATTTTCGTCCTCCCTTGGCTAATTCTTGTCCAATTAGGGTTTTTAACCAATCTTGTGCATCCAATAGGTGTTTTGTGTCATTGGATTAACATTTTAGGTCATTTTCGTCCTCCCTAAACTTAATCTTGTCCAATTAGGGTTTCTAACAAATCTTGTGTATCCAATAGGTGTTTTGTGTCATTGGATGAACATTTAGGTCATTTTCGTCCTCCCTAAACTTAATCTTGTCCAATTAGGGTTTCTAACCAATATTGTGCATCCAATAGGTGTTTTTGTATCATTGGATGAACAATTAGGTCATTTTCGTCCTCCCTAGGCTAATTCTTCTCCAATTAGGGTTTTTAACCAATCTTGTGCATCCAATAGGTGTTTTGTGTCAATGGATGAAAATTTAGGTCATTTTCGTTCTCCCTAGGCTTATTCTTGTCCAATTAGGGTTTTTACACAATCTTGTGCATCCAATAGGTGTTTTGTGTCATTGGATGAATATTTAGGTCATTTTCGTCCTCCCTAAACTTAATCTTGTCCAATTAGGGTTTCTAACAAATCTTGTGGATCCAATAGGTGTTTTGTGTCATTGGATGAACATTTAGGTCATTTTCGTCCTCCCTAAACTTAATCTTGTCCAATTAGGGTTTCTAACCAATTTTGTGCATCCAATAGGTGTTTTTGTATCATTGGATGAACAATTAGGTCATTTTCGTCCTCCCTAGGCTAATTCTTCTCCAGTTAGGGTTTTTAACCAATCTTGTGCATCCAATAGGTGTTTTGTGTCAATGGATGAAAATTTAGGTCATTTTCGTTCTCCCTAGGCTTATTCTTGTCCAATTAGGGTTTTTCACCAATCTTGTGCATCAAATAGGTGTTTTGTGTCATTGGATGAATATTTAGGTCATTTTCGTCCTCCCTAAACTTAATCTTGTCCAATTAGGGTTTCTAACCAATTTTGTGCATCCAATAGGTGTTTTTGTATCATTGGATGAACATTTAGGTCATTTTCGTCCTCCATAAACTTAATCTTGTCCAATTAGGGTTTCTAACCAATCATATGCATCCAATAGGTTTTTTTGTGTCATTCGATGAACAATTAGGTCATTTTCTTCCTCCCTAGGCTAATTCTTGTCCAATTAGGGTTTTTAAGCAATCTTGTGCATCCAATAGGTGTTTTGTGTCATTGGATGAACATTTAGGTCGTTTTCGTCCTCCCTAGGCTAATTCTTGTCCAATTAGGGTTTTTAAGCAATCTTGTGCATCCAATAGGTGTTTTGTGTCATTCGATGAACATTTACGTTAGTTTCGTCCTCCCTAGGCTAATTCTTTTCCAATTAGGGTTTTTAACCAATCTTGTGCATCCAATAGGTGTTTTTGTGTCATTGGATGAATATTTATGTCATTTTCGTCCTCCTTACACTTAATCTTGTCCAATTAGGGTTTTTACACAATCTTGTGCATCCAATAGGTGTTTTGTGTCATTGGATGAACATTTAGGTCATTTTCGTCCTCCCTAAACTTAATCTTGTCCAATTAGGGTTTCTAACAAATCTTGTGGATCCAATAGGTGTTTTGTGTCATTGGATGGACATTTAGGTCATTTTCGTCCTCCCTAAACTTAATGTTGTCCAATTAGGGTTTCTAACCAATATTGTGCATCCAATAGGTGTTTTTGTATCATTGGATGAACAATTAGATCATTTTCGTCCTCCCTAGGCTAATTCTTCTCCAGTTGGGGTTTTTAACCAATCTTGTGCATCCAACAGGTGTTTTGTGTCAATGGATGAAAATTTAGGTCATTTTCGTTCTCCCTAGGCTTATTCTTGTCCAATTAGGGTTTTTCACCAATCTTGTGCATCAAATAGGTGTTTTTGTATCATTGGATGAACATTTAGGTCGTTTTCGTCCTCCCTAGGCTAATTCTTGTCCAATTAGGGTTTTTAAGCAATCTTGTGCATCCAATAGGTGTTTTGTGTCATTCGATGAACATTTACGTCATTTTCGTCCTCCCTTGGCTAATTCTTTTCCAATTAGGGTTTTTAACCAATCTTGTGCATCCAATAGGTGTTTTTGTGTCATTGGATGAATATTTATGTCATTTTCGTCCTCCTTACACTTAATCTTGTCCAATTAGGGTTTCTAACCAATCATATGCATCCAATAGGTTTTTTTGTGTCATTGGATGAACAATTAGGTCATTTTCTTCCTCCCTAGGCTAATTCTTGTCCAATTAGGGTTTTTAAGCAATCTTGTGCATCCAATAGGTGTTTTGTGTCATTGGATGAACATTTAGGTCGTTTTCGTCCTCCCTAGGCTAATTCTTGTCCAATTAGGGTTTTTAAGCAATCTTGTGCATCCAATAGGTGTTTTGTGTCATTCGACGAACATTTACGTCATTTTCGTCCTCCCTTGGCTAATTCTTTTCCAATTAGGGTTTTTAACCAATCTTGTGCATCCAATAGGTGTTTTGTGTCATTGGATGAACATTTAGGTCATTTTCGTCCTCCCTAAACTTAATCTTGTCCAATTAGGGTTTCTAACCAATATTGTGCATCCAATAGGTGTTTTTGTATCATTGGATGAACAATTAGGTTATTTGCGTCCTCCCTAGGCTAATTCTTGTCCAATTAGGGTTTTTAACCAATCTTGTGCATCCAATAGGTGTTTTGTGTCATTGGATGAACATTTTAGGTCGTTTTCGTCCTCCCTAAACTTAATCTTGTCCAATTAGGGTTTCTAACCAATCTTGTGCATCCAACAGGTGTTTTGTGTCATTGGATGAACATTTAGGTCATTTTCGTCCTCCCTAAACTTAATCTTGTCCAATTAGGGTTTCTAAAAAATCTTGTGGATCCAATAGGTGTTTTTATGTCATTGGATGAACATTTTGATCATTTTCGTCCTCCCTAGGCTAATTCTTGTCCAATAAGGGTTTTTAAGCAATCTTGTGCATCCAATAGGTGTTTTGTGTCATTGGATGAACATTTAGGTCATTTTCGTCATCCCTAGGCTAATTCTTGTCCAATTATAGTTTCTAACCAATCTTGTACTTCCAATAGGTGTTTTTTTGTCATTGGATGAACATTTACGTCATTTTCGTCCTCCCTAGGCTAATTCTTTTCCAATTAGGGTTTTTAACCAATCTTGTGCATCCAATAGGTGTTTTTGTGTTATTGGATGAATATTTATGTCATTTTCGTACTCCCTACACTTAATCTTGTCCAATTAGGGTTTTTAACCAATCTTGTGCATCCAATAGGTGTTTTTGTGTCATTGGATGAATATTTAGGTCATTTTCGTCCTCCCTAAACTTAATCTTGTCCAATTAGGGTTTCTAACCAATCTTGTGCATCCAACAGGTGTTTTTGTGTCATTGGATGAATATTTAGGTCATTTTCGTCCTCCCTAAACTTAATCTTGTCCAATTAGGGTTTTTAACCAATCTTGTGCATCCAATAGGTGTTTTTGTGTCATTGGATGAATATTTAGGTCATTTTCGTCCTCCCTAAACTTAATCTTGTCCAATTAGGGTTTCTAACCAATTTTGTGCATCCAATAGGTGTTTTTGTATCATTGGATGAACATTTAGGTCGTTTTCGTCCTCCCTAGGCTAATTCTTGTCCAATTAGTGTTTTTAAGCAATCTTGTGCATCCAATAGGTGTTTTGTGTCATTCGATGAACATTTACGTCATTTTCGTCCTCCCTAGGCTTATTCTTTTCCAATTAGGGTTTTTAACCAATCTTGTGCATCCAATAGGTGTTTTTGTGTCATTGGATGAATATTTATGTCATTTTCGTCCTCCTTACACTTAATCTTGTCCAATTAGGGTTTTTACACAATCTTGTGCATCCAATAGGTGTTTTGTGTCATTGGATGAACATTTAGGTCATTTTCGTCCTCCCTAAACTTAATCTTGTCGAATTAGGGTTTCTAACAAATCTTGTGGATCCAATAGGTGTTTTGTGTCATTGGATGAACATTTAGGTCATTTTCGTCCTCCCTAAACTTAATCTTGTCCAATTAGGGTTTCTAACCAATATTGTGCATCCAATAGGTGTTTTTGTATCATTGGATGAACAATTAGGTCATTTTCGTCCTCCGTAGGCTAATTCTTCTCCAATTAGGGTTTTTAACCAATCTTGTGCATCCAATAGGTGTTTTGTGTCTATGGATGAAAATTTAGGTCATTTTCGTTCTCCCTAGGCTTATTCTTGTCCAATTAGGGTTTTTCACCAATCTTGTGCATCAAATAGGTGTTTTGTGTCATTGGATGAATATTTAGGTCATTTTCGTCCTCCCTAAACTTAATCTTGTCCAATTAGGGTTTCTAACCAATTTTGTGCATCCAATAGGTGTTTTTGTATCATTGGATGAACATTTAGGTCGTTTTCGTCCTCCCTAGGCTAATTCTTGTCCAATTAGTGTTTTTAAGCAATCTTGTGCATCCAATAGGTGTTTTGTGTCATTCGATGAACATTTACGTCATTTTCGTCCTCCCTAGGCTAATTCTTTTCCAATTAGGGTTTTTAATCAATCTTGTGCATCCAATAGGTGTTTTTGTGTCATTGGATGAATATTTATGTCATTTTCGTCCTCCTTACACTTATTCTTGTCCAATTAGGGTTTTTACACAATCTTGTGCATCCAATAGGTGTTTTGTGTCATTGGATGAACATTTAGGTCATTTTCGTCCTCCCTAAACTTAATCTTGTCCAATTAGGGTTTCTAACAAATCTTGTGGATCCAATAGGTGTTTTGTGTCATTGGATGAACATTTAGGTCATTTTCGTCCTCCCTAAACTTAATCTTGTCCAATTAGGGTTTCTAACCAATATTGTGCATCCAATAGGTGTTTTTGTATCATTGGATGAACAATTAGATCATTTTCGTCCTCCCTAGGCTAATTCTTCTCCAGTTAGGGTTTTTAACCAATCTTGTGCATCCAATAGGTGTTTTTGTGTCATTGGATGAATATTTATGTCATTTTCGTCCTCCTTACACTTAATCTTGTCCAATTAGGGTTTTTACACAATCTTGTGCATCCAATAGGTGTTTTGTGTCATTGGATGAACATTTAGGTCATTTTCGTCCTCCCTAAACTTAATCTTGTCCAATTAGGGTTTCTAACAAATCTTGTGGATCCAATAGGTGTTTTGTGTCATTGGATGAACATTTAGGTCATTTTCGTCCTCCCTAAACTTAATCTTGTCCAATTAGGGTTTCTAACCAATATTGTGCATCCAATAGGTGTTTTTGTATCATTGGATGAACAATTAGATCATTTTCGTTCTCCCTAGGCTAATTCTTCTCCAGTTAGGGTTTTTAACCAATCTTGTGCATCCAATAGGTGTTTTGTGTCAATGGATGAAAATTTAGGTCATTTTCGTTCTCCCTAGGCTTATTCTTGTCCAATTAGGGTTTTTCACCAATCTTGTGCATCAAATAGGTGTTTTGTGTCATTGGATGAATATTTAGGTCATTTTCGTCCTCCCTAAACTTAATCTTGTCCAATTAGGGTTTCTAACCAATTTTGTGCATCCAATAGGTGTTTTTGTATCATTGGATGAACATTTAGGTCATTTTCGTCCTCCATAAACTTAATCTTGTCCAATTAGGGTTTCTAACCAATCATATGCATCCAATAGGTTTTTTTGTGTCATTGGATGAACAATTAGGTCATTTTCTTCCTCCCTAGGCTAATTCATGTCCAATTAGGGTTTTTAAGCAATCTTGTGCATCCAATAGGTGTTTTGTGTCATTGGATGAACATTTAGGTCGTTTTCGTCCTCCCTAGGCTAATTCTTGTCGAATTAGGGTTTTTAAGCAATCTTGTGCATCCAATAGGTGTTTTGTGTCATTCGATGAACATTTACGTCATTTTCGTCCTCCCTTGGCTAATTCTTTTCCAATTAGGGTTTTTAACCAATCTTGTGCATCCAATAGGTGTTTTTGTGTCATTGGATGAATATTTATGTCATTTTCGTCCTCCTTACACTTAATCTTGTCCAATTAGGGTTTTTACACAATCTTGTGCATCCAATAGGTGTTTTGTGTCATTGGATGAATATTTAGGTCATTTTCGTCCTCCCTAAACTTAATCTTGTCCAATTAGGGTTTCTAACCAATTTTGTGCATCCAATAGGTGTTTTTGTATCATTGGATGAACATTTAGGTCGTTTTCGTCCTCCCTAGGCTAATTCTTGTCCAATTAGGGTTTTTAAGCAATCTTGTGCATCCAATAGGTGTTTTGTGTCATTCGATGAACATTTACGTCATTTTCGTCCTCCCTTGGCTAATTCTTTTCCAATTAGGGTTTTTAACCAATCTTGTGCATCCAATAGGTGTTTTTGTGTCATTGGATGAATATTTATGTCATTTTCGTCCTCCTTACACTTAATCTTGTCCAATTAGGGTTTTTACACAATCTTGTGCATCCAATAGGTGTTTTGTGTCATTGGATGAACATTTAGGTCGTTTTCGTCCTCCCTAAACTTAATCTTGTCCAATTAGGGTGTCTAACTAATCATATGCATCCAATAGGTTTTTTTGTGTCATTGGATGAACAATTAGGTCATTTTCTTCCTCCCTAAGCTAATTCTTGTCCAATTAGGGTTTTTAAGCAATCTTGTGCATCCAATAGGTGTTTTGTGTCATTGGATGAACATTTAGGTCGTTTTCGTCCTCCCTAGGCTAATTCTTGTCCAATTAGGGTTTTTAAGCAATCTTGTGCATCCAATAGGTGTTTTGTGTCATTCGATGAACATTTACGTTAGTTTCGTCCTCCCTAGGCTAATTCTTTTCCAATTAGGGTTTTTAACCAATCTTGTGCATCCAATAGGTGTTTTTGTGTCATTGGATGAATATTTATGTCATTTTCGTCCTCCTTACACTTAATCTTGTCCAATTAGGGTTTTTAACCAATCTTGTGCATCCAATAGGTGTTTTGTGTCATTGGATGAACATTTTAGGTCATTTTCGTCCTCCCTAAACTTAATCTTGTCCAATTAGGGTTTCTAACCAATATTATGCATCCAATAGGTGTTTTTGTATCATTGGATGAATAATTAGCTCATTTTCGTCCTCCCTAGGCTAATTCTTGTCCAATTAGGGTTTTTAACCAATGTTGTGCATCCAATAGGTGTTTTGTGTCAATGGATGAAAATTTAGGTCATTTTCGTTCTCCCTAGGCTTATTCTTGTCCAATTAGGGTTTTTCACCAATCTTGTGCATCCAATAGGTGTTTTGTGTCATTGGATGAATATTTAGGTCATTTTCGTCCTCCCTAAACTTAATCTTGTCCAATTAGGGTTTCTAACCAATTTTGTGCATCCAATAGGTGTTTTTGTATCATTGGATGAACAATTAGGTCATTTTCGTCCTCCCTAGGCTAATTCTTCTCCAATTAGGGTTTTTAACCAATCTTGTGCATCCAATAGGTGTTTTGTGTCAATGGATGAAAATTTAGGTCATTTTCGTTCTCCCTAGGCTTATTCTTGTCCAATTAGGGTTTTTACACAATCTTGTGCATCCAATAGGTGTTTTGTGTCATTGGATGAATATTTAGGTCATTTTCGTCCTCCCTAAACTTAATCTTGTCCAATTAGGGTTTCTAACAAATCTTGTGGATCCAATAGGTGTTTTGTGTCATTGGATGAACATTTAGGTCATTTTCGTCCTCCCTAAACTTAATCTTGTCCAATTAGGGTTTCTAACCAATTTTGTGCATCCAATAGGTGTTTTTGTATCATTGGATGAACATTTAGGTCATTTTCGTCCTCCATAAACTTAATCTTGTCCAATTAGGGTTTCTAACCAATATTGTGCATCCAATAGGTGTTTTTGTATCATTGGATGAACAATTAGATCATTTTCGTCCTCCCTAGGCTAATTCTTCTCCAGTTAGGGTTTTTAACCAATCTTGTGCATCCAATAGGTGTTTTGTGTCAATGGATGAAAATTTAGGTCATTTTCGTTCTCCCTAGGCTTATTCTTGTCCAATTAGGGTTTTTCACCAATCTTGTGCATCAAATAGGTGTTTTTGTGTCATTGGATGAACATTTTGATCATTTTCGTCCTCCCTAGGCTAATTCTTGTCCAATAAGGGTTTTTAAGCAATCTTGTGCATTCAATAGGTGTTTTGTGTCATTGGATGAACATTTAGGTCATTTTCATCATCCCTAGGCTTATTCTTGTCCAATTAGAGTTTCTAACCAATCTTGTACTTCCAATAGGTGTTTTTGTGTCATTGGATGAACATTTACGTCATTTTCGTCCTCCCTAGGCTAATTCTTGTCCAATTAGGGTTTTTAACCAATCTTGTGCATCCAATAGGTGTTTTGTGTCATTGGATTAACATTTTAGGTCATTTTCGTCCTCCCTAAACTTAATCTTGTCCAATTAGGGTTTCTAACAAATCTTGTGTATCCAATAGGTGTTTTGTGTCATTGGATGAACATTTAGATCATTTTCGTCCTCCCTAAACTTAATCTTGTCCAATTAGGGTTTGTAACCAATATTGTGCATCCAATAGGTTTTTTTGTATCATTGGATGAACAATTAGGTCATTTACGTCCTCCCTAGGCTAATTCTTGTCCAATTAGGGTTTTTAACCAATCTTGTGCATCCAATAGGTGTTTTGTGTCATTGGATGAACATTTTAGGTCGTTTTCGTCCTCCCTAAACTTAATCTTGTCCAATTAGGGTTTCTAACCAATCTTGTGCATCCAACAGGTGTTTTGTGTCATTGGATGAACATTTAGGTCATTTTCGTCCTACCTAAACTTAATCTTGTCCAATTAGGGTTTCTAAAAAATCTTGTGGATCCAATAGGTGTTTTGTGTCATTGGATGAACATTTAGGTCATTTTCGTCCTCCCTAAACTTAATCTTGTCCAATTAGGGTTTCTAACCAATATTGTGCATCCAATAGGTGTTTTTGTATCATTGGATGAACAATTAGGTCATTTACGTCCTCCCTAGGCTAATTCTTGTCCAATTAGGGTTTTTAACCAATCTTGTGCATCCAATAGGTGTTTTGTGTCATTGGATGAACATTTTAGGTCGTTTTCGTCCTCCCTAAACTTAATCTTGTCCAATTAGGGTTTCTAACCAATCTTGTGCATCCAACAGGTCTTTTGTGTCATTGGATGAACATTTAGGTCATTTTCGTCCTCCCTAAACTTAATCTTGTCCAATTAGGGTTTCTAACAAATCTTGTGGATCCAATAGGTGTTTTGTGTCATTGGATGAACATTTAGGTCATTTTCGTCCTCCCTAAACTTAATCTTGTCCAATTAGGGTTTTTAACCAATCTTGTGCATCCAATAGGTGTTTTGTGTCATTGGATTAACATTTTAGGTCATTTTCGTCCTCCCTAAACTTAATCTTGTCCAATTAGGGTTTCTAACAAATCTTGTGTATCCAATAGGTGTTTTGTGTCATTGGATGAACATTTAGGTCATTTTCGTCCTCCCTAAACTTAATCTTGTCCAATTAGGGTTTGTAACCAATATTGTGCATCCAATAGGTGTTTTTGTATCATTGGATGAACAATTAGGTCATTTTCGTCCTCCCTAGGCTAATTCTTCTCCAATTAGGGTTTTTAACCAATCTTGTGCATCCAATAGGTGTTTTGTGTCATTGGATGAAAATTTAGGTCATTTTCGTTCTCCCTAGGCTTATTCTTGTCCAATTAGGGTTTTTCACCAATCTTGTGCATCAAATAGGTGTTTTGTGTCATTGGATGAATATTTAGGTCATTTTCGTCCTCCCTAAACTTAATCTTGTCCAATTAGGGTTTCTAACCAATTTTGTGCATCCAATAGGTGTTTTTGTATCATTGGATGAACATTTAGGTCGTTTTCGTCCTCCCTAGGCTAATTCTTGTCCAATTAGGGTTTTTAAGCAATCTTGTGCATCCAATAGGTGTTTTGTGTCATTCGATAAACATTTACGTAATTTTCGTCCTCCCTAGGCTAATTCTTTTCCAATTAGGGTTTTTAACCAATCTTGTGCATCCAATAGGTGTTTTTGTGTCATTGGATGAATATTTATGTCATTTTCGTCCTCCTTACAGTAATCTTGTCCAATTAGGGTTTTTACACAATCTTGTGCATCCAATAGGTGTTTTGTGTCATTGGATGAACATTTAGGTCATTTTCGTCCTCCCTAAAATTAATCTTGTCCAATTAGGGTTTCTAACAAATCTTGTGGATCCAATAGGTGTTTTGTGTCATTGGATGAACATTTAGGTCATTTTCGTCCTCGCTAAACTTAATCTTGTCCAATTAGGGTTTCTAACCAATATTGTGCATCCAATAGGTGTTTTTGTATCATTGGATGAACAATTAGGTCATTTTCGTCCTCCCTAGGCTAATTCTTCTGCAATTAGGGTTTTTAACCAATCTTGTGCATCCAATAGGTGTTTTGTGTCAATGGATGAAAATTTAGGTCATTTTCGTTCTCCCTAGGCTTATTCTTGTCCAATTAGGGTTTTTAACCAATCTTGTGCATCCAATAGGTGTTTTGTGTCAATGGATGAACAATTAGGTCATTTTCGTCCTCCCTAGGCTAATTCTTGTCCAATTAGGGTTTTTAACCAATCTTGTGCATCCAATAGGTGTTTCTGTGTCATTGGATGAATATTTATGTCATTTTCGTCCTCCTTACACTTAATCTTGTCCAATTAGGGTTTTTAACCAATCTTGTGCATCCAATAGGTGTTTTGTGTCATTGGATGAACATTTTAGGTCATTTTCGTCCTCCCTAAACTTAATCTTGTCCAATTAGGGTTTCTAACCAATATTATGCATCCAATAGGTGTTTTTGTATCATGGGATGAATAATTAGCTCATTTTCGTCCTCCCTAGGCTAATTCTTGTCCAATTAGGGTTTTTAACCAATGTTGTGCATCCAATAGGTGTTTTGTGTCAATGGATGAAAATTTAGGTCATTTTCGTTCTCCCTAGGCTTATTCTTGTCCAATTAGGGATTTTCACCAATCTTGTGCATCCAATAGGTGTTTTTGTGTCATTGGATGAACATTTAGGTCATTTTCGTCCTCCCTAGGCTAATTCTTGTCCAATTAGGGTTTTTAACCAATCTTGTGCATCCAATAGGTGTTTTGTGTCATTGGATGAACATTTAGGTCATTTTCGTCCTCCCTACACTTAATCTTGTCCAATTAGGGTTTCTAACCAATCATGTGCATCCAATAGGTTTTTTTGTGTCATTGGATGAACAATTAGGTCATTTTCGTCGTCCCTAGGCTGATTCTTCTCCAATTAGGGTTTTTAACCAATGTTGTGCATCCAATAGGTGTTTTGTGTCATTGGATGAACATTTTAGGTCATTTGCGTCCTCCCTAAACTTAATCTTGTCCAATTAGGGTTTCTAACCAATATTGTGCATCCAATAGGTGTTTTTGTATCATTTGATGAACAATTTGGTTATTCTCGTCCTCCCTACACTTAATCTTGTCCAATTAGGGTTTCTAACCAATCATGTGCATCCAATAGGTGTTTTTGTGTCATTGGATGAACATTTAGGTCATTTTCGTCCTCCCTAGGCTAATTCTTGTCCAATTAGGGTTTCTAACCAATCTTGTGCATCCAATAGGTTTTTTTGTGTCATTGGATGAACATTTTAGGTCATTTGCGTCCTCCCTAAACTTAATCTTGTCCAATTAGGGTTTTTAACCAATCTTGTGCATCCAATAGGTGCTTTTGTGTCATTGGATGAATATTTATGTCATTTTCGTCCTCCCTAGGCTAATTCTTGTCCAATTAGGGTTTTTAACCAATCTTGTGGATCCAATAGGTGGTTTTGTGTCATTGGATGAATATTTATGTCATTTTCGTCCTCCCTACACTTAATCTTTTCCAATTAGGGTTTCTAACCAATTTTGTGCATCCAATAGGTGTTTTTATATCATTGGATGAACAATTAGGTCATTTATGTCCTCCCTAGGCTAATACTTGTCCAATTAGGGTTATTAACCAATCTTGTGCATCCAACAGGTGTTTTGTGTCATTGGATGAACATTTAGGTCATTTTCATCCTCCCTAAACTTAATCTTGTCCAATTAGGGTTTTTAACCAATCTTGTGCATCCAATAGGTGCTTTTGTGTCATTGGATGAATATTTATGTAATTTTCGTCCTCCCTAGGCTAATTCTTGTCCAATTAGGGTTTTTAACCAATCTTGTGCATTGAATAGGTGTTTTTGTGTCATTGGATGAATATTTATGTCATTTTCGTCCTCCTTACACTTAATCTTGTCCAATTAGGGTTTTTAACCAATCTTGTGCATCCAATAGGTGTTTTGTGTCATTGGATGAACATTTAGGTCATTTTCGTCGTCCCTAAACTTAATCTTGTCCAATTTGGGTTTCTAACCAATCATGTGCATCCAATAGGTTTTTTTGTGTCATTGGATGAACAATTAGGTCATTTTCGTCCTCCCTAGGCTAATTCTTGTCCAATTAGGATTTTTAAGCAATCTTGTGCATCCAATAGGTGTTTTGTGTCATTGGATGAACATTTAGGTCATTTTCGTCCTCCCTAGGCTAATTCTTGTCCAATTTGGGTTTCTAACCAATCTTGTACTTCCAACAGGTTTTTTGTGTCATTGGATGAACATTTAGGTCATTTTCGTCCTCCCTAAACTTAATCTTGTCCAATTAGGGTTTTTAACCAATCTTGTGCATCCAATAGGTGTTTTGTGTCATTGGATGAATATTTAGGTCATTTTCGTCCTCCCTAAACTTAATCTTGTCCAATTAGGGTTTCTAACCAATCATGTGCATCCAATAGGTTTTTTTGTGTCATTGGATGAACAATTAGGTCATTTTCGTCCTCCCTAGGCTTATTCTTGTCCAATTAGGGTTTTTAAGCAATCTTGTGCATCCAATAGGTGTTTTGTGTCATTGGATGAACATTTAGGTCATTTTCGTCCTCCCTAGGCTAATTCTTGTCCAATTAGGGTTTCTAACCAATTTTGTACTTCCAATAGGTGTTTTTGTGTCATTGGATGAACATTTACGTCATTTTCTTCCAACCTAGGCTAATTCTTGTCCAATTAGGGTTTTTAAACAATATTGTGCATCCAATAGGTGTTTTTGTATCATCGGATGAATAATTAGGTCATTTTCGTCCTCCCTAGGCTAATTCTTGTCCAATTAGGGTTTTTAACCAATGTTGTGCATCCAATAGGTGTTTTGTGTCAATGGATGAAAATTTAGGTCATTTTCGTTCTCCCTAGGCTTATTCTTGTCCAATTAGGGTTTTTAACCAATCTTGTGCATCCAATAGGTGTTTTGTGTCAATGGATGAAAATTTAGGTCATTTTCGTTCTCCCTAGGCTTATTCTTGTCCAATTAGGGTTTTTCACCAATCTTGTGCATCAAATAGGTGTTTTTGTGTCATTGGATGAACATTTTGATCATTTTCGTCCTCCCTAGGCTAATTCTTGTCCAATAAGGGTTTTTAAGCAATCTTGTGCATCCAATAGGTGTTTTCTGTCATTGGATGAACATTTAGGTCATTTTCGTCCTCCCTAAACTTAATCTTGTCCAATTAGGGTTTCTAACCAATCATGTGCATCCAATAGGTTTTTTTGTGTCATTGGATGCACAATTAGGTCATTTTCGTCCTCCCTAGGCTAATTCTTGTCCAATTAGGGTTTTTAACCAATCTTGTGCATCCAATAGGTGTTTTGTGTCATTGGATGAACATTTTAGGTCATTTTCGTCCTCCCTAAACTTAATCTTGTCCAATTAGGGTTTCTAACCAATATTATGCATCCAATAGGTGTTTTTGTATCATTGGATGAATAATTAGGTCATTTTCGTCCTCCCTAGGCTAATTCTTGTCCAATTAGGGTTTTTAACCAATCTTGTGCATCCAATAGGTGTTTTGTGTCAATGGATGAAAATTTAGGTCATTTTCGTTCTCCCTAGGCTTATTCTTGTCCAATTAGGGTTTTTCACCAATCTTGTGGATCCAATAGGTGTTTTGTGTCATTGGATGAACATTTAGGTCATTTTCGTCCTCCCTAAACTTAATCTTGTCCAATTAGGGTTTCTAACCAATTTTGTGCATCCAATAGGTGTTTTTGTATCATTGGATGAACATTTAGGTCGTTTTCGTCCTCCCTAGGCTAATTCTTGTCCAATTAGGGTTTTTAAGCAATCTTGTGCATCCAATAGGTGTTTTTTGTCATTCGATGAACATTTACGTCATTTTCGTCCTCCCTAGGCTAATTCTTTTCCAATTAAGGTTTTTAACCAATCTTGTGCATCCAATAGGTGTTTTTGTGTCATTGGATGAATATTTATGTCATTTTCGTCTTCGTTACACTTAATCTTGTCCAATTAGGGTTTTTACACAATCTTGTGCATCCAATAGGTGTTTTGTGTCATTGGATGAACATTTAGGTCATTTTCGTCCTCCCTAAACTTAATCTTGTCCAATTAGGGTTTCTAACAAATCTTGTGGATCCAATAGGTGTTTTGTGTCATTGGATGAACATTTAGGTCATTTTCGTTCTCCCTAGGCTTATTCTTGTCCAATTAGGGTTTTTCACCAATCTTGTGCATCCAATAGGTGTTTTTGTGTCATTGGATGAATATTTATGTCATTTTTGTCCTCCTTACACTTAATCTTGTCCAATTAGGGTTTTTACACAATCTTGTGCATCCAATAGGTGTTTTGTGTCATTGGATGAACATTTAGGTCATTTTCGTCCTCCCTAAACTTAATCTTGTCCAATTAGGGTTTCTAACAAATCTTGTGGATCCAATAGGTGTTTTGTGTCATTGGATGAACATTTAGGTCATTTTCGTCCTCCCTAAACTTAATCTTGTCCAATTAGGGTTTTTAACCAATCTTGTGCATCCAATAGGTGTTTTGTGTCATTTGATTAACATTTTAGGTCATTTTCGTCCTCCCTAAACTTAATCTTGTCCAATTAGGGTTTCTAACAAATCTTGTGTATCCAATAGGTGTTTTGTGTCATTGGATGAACATTTAGGTCATTTTCGTCCTCCCTAAACTTAATCTTGTCCAATTAGGGTTTGTAACCAATATTGTGCATCCAATAGGTGTTTTTGTATCATTGGATGAACAATTAGGTCATTTACGTCCTCCCTAGGCTAATTCTTGTCCAATTAGGGTTTTTAACCAATCTTGTGCATCCAATAGGTGTTTTGTGTCATTGGATGAACATTTTAGGTCGTTTTCGTCCTCCCTAAACTTAATCTTGTCCAATTAGGGTTTCTAACCAATCTTGTGCATCCAACAGGTGTTTTGTGTCATTGGATGAACATTTAGGTCATTTTCGTCCTCCCTAAACTTAATCTTGTCCAATTAGGGTTTTTAACCAATCTTGTGCATCCAATAGGTGTTTTTGTGTCATTGGATGAATATTTATGTCATTTTCGTCCTCCTTACACTTAATCTTGTCCAATTAGGGTTTTTACACAATCTTGTGCATCCAATAGGTGTTTTGTGTCATTGGATGAACATTTAGGTCATTTTCGTCCTCCCTAAAATTAATCTTGTCCAATTAGGGTTTCTAACAAATCTTGTGGATCCAATAGGTGTTTTGTGTCATTGGATGAACATTTAGGTCATTTTCGTCCTCGCTAAACTTAATCTTGTCCAATTAGGGTTTCTAACCAATATTGTGCATCCAATAGGTGTTTTTGTATCATTGGATGAACAATTAGGTCATTTTCGTCCTCCCTAGGCTAATTCTTCTCCAATTAGGGTTTTTAACCAATCTTGTGTATCCAATAGGTGTTTTTGTGTCATTGGATGAACATTTTGATCATTTTCGTACTCCCTAGGCTAATTCTTGTCCAATAAGGGTTTTTAAGCAATCTTGTGCATCCAATAGGTGTTTTGTGTCATTGGATGAACATTTAGGTCACTTTCGTCATCCCTAGGCTAATTCTTGTCCAATTAGAGTTTCTAACCAATCTTGTACTTCCAATAGGTGTTTTTGTGTCATTGGATGAACATTTACGTCATTTTCGTCCTCCCTAGGCTAATTCTTGTCCAATTAGGGTTTTTAACCAATCTTGTGCATCCAATAGGTGTTTTGTGTCATTGGATTAACATTTTAGGTCATTTTCGTCCTCCCTAAACTTAATCTTGTCCAATTAGGGTTTCTAACAAATCTTGTGTATCCAATAGGTGTTTTGTGTCATTGGATGAACATTTAGATCATTTTCGTCCTCCCTAAACTTAATCTTGTCCAATTAGGGTTTGTAACCAATATTGTGCATCCAATAGGTTTTTTTGTATCATTGGATGAACAATTAGGTCATTTACGTCCTCCCTAGGCTAATTCTTGTCCAATTAGGGTTTTTAACCAATCTTGTGCATCCAATAGGTGTTTTGTGTCATTGGATGAACATTTTAGGTCGTTTTCGTCCTCCCTAAACTTAATCTTGTCCAATTAGGGTTTCTAACCAATCTTGTGCATCCAACAGGTGTTTTGTGTCATTGGATGAAAATTTAGGTCATTTTCGTTCTCCCTAGGCTTATTCTTGTCCAATTAGGGTATTTCACCAATCTTGTGCATCAAATAGGTGTTTTTGTGTCATTGGATGAACATTTTGATCATTTTCGTCCTCCCTAGGCTAATTCTTGTCCAATAAGGGTTTTTAAGCAATCTTGTGCATTCAATAGGTGTTTTGTGTCATTGGATGAACATTTAGGTCATTTTCATCATCCCTAGGCTTATTCTTGTCCAATTAGAGTTTCTAACCAATCTTGTACTTCCAATAGGTGTTTTTGTGTCATTGGATGAACATTTACGTCATTTTCGTCCTCCCTAGGCTAATTCTTGTCCAATTAGGGTTTTTAACCAATCTTGTGCATCCAATAGGTGTTTTGTGTCATTGGATTAACATTTTAGGTCATTTTCGTCCTCCCTAAACTTAATCTTGTCCAATTAGGGTTTCTAACAAATCTTGTGTATCCAATAGGTGTTTTGTGTCATTGGATGAACATTTAGATCATTTTCGTCCTCCCTAAACTTAATCTTGTCCAATTAGGGTTTGTAACCAATATTGTGCATCCAATAGGTTTTTTTGTATCATTGGATGAACAATTAGGTCATTTACGTCCTCCCTAGGCTAATTCTTGTCCAATTAGGGTTTTTAACCAATCTTGTGCATCCAATAGGTGTTTTGTGTCATTGGATGAACATTTTAGGTCGTTTTCGTCCTCCCTAAACTTAATCTTGTCCAATTAGGGTTTCTAACCAATCTTGTGCATCCAACAGGTGTTTTGTGTCATTGGATGAACATTTAGGTCATTTTCGTCCTCCCTAAACTTAATCTTGTCCAATTAGGGTTTCTAACAAATCTTGTGGATCCAATAGGTGTTTTGTGTCATTGGATGAACATTTAGGTCATTTTCGTTCTCCCTAGGCTTATTCTTGTCCAATTAGAGTTTTTCACCAATCTTGTGCATCCAATAGGTGTTTTTGTGTCATTGGATGAATATTTATGTCATTTTTGTCCTCCTTACACTTAATCTTGTCCAATTAGGGTTTTTACACAATCTTGTGCATCCAATAGGTGTTTTGTGTCATTGGATGAACATTTAGGTCATTTTCGTCCTCCCTAAACTTAATCTTGTCCAATTAGGGTTTCTAACAAATCTTGTGGATCCAATAGGTGTTTTGTGTCATTGGATGAACATTTAGGTCATTTTCGTCCTCCCTAAACTTAATCTTGTCCAATTAGGGTTTCTAACTAATATTGTGCATCCAATAGGTGTTTTTGTATCATTAGATGAACAATTAGGTCATTTTCGTCCTCCCTAGGCTAATTCTTCTCCAATTAGGGTTTTTAACCAATCTTGTGCATCCAATAGGTGTTTTGTGTCAATGGATGAAAATTTAGGTCATTTTCATTCTCCCTAGGCTTATTCTTGTCCAATTAGGGTTTTTCACCAATCTTGTGCATCAAATAGGTGTTTTTGTGTCATTGGATGAACATTTAGGTCATTTTCGTCATCCCTAGGCTAATTCTTGTCCAATTAGAGTTTCTAACCAATCTTGTACTTCCAATAGGTGTTTTTGTGTCATTGGATGAACATTTACGTCATTTTCGTCCTCCCTTGGCTAATTCTTGTCCAATTAGGGTTTTTAACCAATCTTGTGCATCCAATAGGTGTTTTGTGTCATTGGATTAACATTTTAGGTCATTTTCGTCCTCCCTAAACTTAATCTTGTCCAATTAGGGTTTCTAACAAATCTTGTGTATCCAATAGGTGTTTTGTGTCATTGGATGAACATTTAGGTCATTTTCGTCCTCCCTAAACTTAATCTTGTCCAATTAGGGTTTCTAACCAATATTGTGCATCCAATAGGTGTTTTTGTATCATTGGATGAACAATTAGGTCATTTACGTCCTCCCTAGGCTAATTCTTGTCCAATTAGAGTTTCTAACCAATCTTGTACTTCCAATAGGTGTTTTTGTGTCATTGGATGAACATTTACGTCATTTTCGTCCTCCCTAGGCTAATTCTTGTCCAATTAGGGTTTTTAACCAATCTTGTGCATCCAATAGGTGTTTTTGTGTCATTGGATGAATATTTATGTCATTTTCGTCCTCCTTACACTTAATCTTGTCCAATTAGGGTTTTTACACAATCTTGTGCATCCAATAGGTGTTTTGTGTCATTGGATGAACATTTAGGTCATTTTCGTCCTCCCTAAACTTAATCTTGTCCAATTAGGGTTTCTAACAAATCTTGTGGATCCAATAGGTGTTTTGTGTCATTGGATGAACATTTAGGTCATTTTCGTCCTCCCTAAACTTAATCTTGTCCAATTAGGGTTTCTAACCAATATTGTGCATCCAATAGGTGTTTTTGTATCATTGGATGAACAATTAGATCATTTTCGTCCTCCCTAGGCTAATTCTTCTCCAGTTAGGGTTTTTAACAAATCTTGTGCATCCAATAGGTGTTTTGTGTCAATGGATGAAAATTTAGGTCATTTTCGTTCTCCCTAGGCTTATTCTTGTCCAATTAGGGTTTTTCACCAATCTTGTGCATCAAATAGGTGTTTTGTGTCATTGGATGAATATTTAGGTCATTTTCGTCCTCCCTAAACTTAATCTTGTCCAATTAGGGTTTCTAACCAATTTTGTGCATCCAATAGGTGTTTTTGTATCATTGGATGAACATTTAGGTCATTTTCGTCCTCCATAAACTTAATCTTGTCCAATTAGGGTTTCTAACCAATCATATGCATCCAATAGGTTTTTTTGTGTCATTGGATGAACAATTAGGTCATTTTCTTCCTCCCTAGGCTAATTCTTGTCCAATTAGGGTTTTTAAGCAATCTTGTGCATCCAATAGGTGTTTTGTGTCATTGGATGAACATTTAGGTCGTTTTCGTCCTCCCTAGGCTAATTCTTGTCCAATTAGGGTTTTTAAGCAATCTTGTGCATCCAATAGGTGTTTTGTGTCATTCGATGAACATTTACGTTAGTTTCGTCCTCCCTAGGCTAATTCTTTTCCAATTAGGGTTTTTAACCAATCTTGTGCATCCAATAGGTGTTTTTGTGTCATTGGATGAATATTTATGTCATTTTCGTCCTCCTTACAGTAATCTTGTCCAATTAGGGTTTTTACACAATCTTGTGCATCCAATAGGTGTTTTGTGTCATTGGATGAACATTTAGGTCATTTTCGTCCTCCCTAAAATTAATCTTGTCCAATTAGGGTTTCTAACAAATCTTGTGGATCCAATAGGTGTTTTGTGTCATTGGATGAACATTTAGGTCATTTTCGTCCTCGCTAAACTTAATCTTGTCCAATTAGGGTTTCTAACCAATATTGTGCATCCAATAGGTGTTTTTGTATCATTGGATGAACAATTAGGTCATTTTCGTCCTCCCTAGGCTAATTGTTGTCCAATTAGGGTTTTTAACCAATCTTGTGCATCCAATAGGTGTTTTGTGTCAATGGATGAAAATTTAGGTCATTTTTGTTCTCCCTAGGCTAATTCTTGTCCAATTAGGGGTTTTCACCAATCTTGTGCATCCAATAGGTGTTTTTGTGTCATTGGATGAACATTTAGGTCATTTTCGTCCTCCCTAGGCTAATTCTTGTCCAATAAGGGTTTTTAAGCAATCTTGTGCATCCAATAGGTGTTTTGTGTCATTGGATGAACATTTAGGTCATTTTCGTCTTCCCTAGGCTAATTCTTGTCCAATTAGGGTTTCTAACCTATCTTGTACTTCCAATAGATGTTTTTGTGTCATTGGATGAACATTTACGTCATTTTCGTCCTCCCTTGGCTAATTGTTGTCCAATTAGGGTTTTTAACCAATCTTGTGCATCCAATAGGTGTTTTTGTGTCATTGGATGAATATTTATGTCATTTTCGTCCTCCTTATACTTAATCTTGTCCAATTAGGGTTTTTAACCAATCTTGTGCATCCAATAGGTGTTTTGTGTCATTGGATGAACATTTAGGTCATTTTCGTCCTCCCTAAACTTAATCTTGTCCAATTAGGGTTTCTAACCAATATTGTGCATCCAATAGGTGTTTTTGTATCATTGGATGAACAATTAGGTCATTTTCGTCCTCCCTAGGCTAATTGTTGTCCAATTAGGGTTTTTAACCAATCTTGTGCATCCAATAGGTGTTTTGTGTCAATGGATGAAAATTTAGGTCATTTTTGTTCTCCCTAGGCTAATTCTTGTCCAATTAGGGTTTTTCACCAATCTTGTGCATCCAATCGGTGTTTTTGTGTCATTGGATGAACATTTAGGTCATTGTCGTCCTCCCTAGGCTAATTCTTGTCCAATAAGGGTTTTTAAGCAATCTTGTGCATCCAATAGGTGTTTTTGTGTCATTGGATGAACATTTACGTCATTTTCGTCCCCCCTAGGCTAATTGTTGTCCAATTAGGGTTTTTAACCAATCTTGTGCATCCAATAGGTGTTTTTGTGTCATTGGATGAATATTTATGTCATTTTCGTCCTCCTTACACTTAATCTTGTCCAATTAGGGTTTTTAACCAATCTTGTGCATCCAATAGGTGTTTTGTGTCATTGGATGAACATTTAGGTCATTTTCGTCCTCCCTAAACTTAATCTTGTCCAATTAGGGTTTCTAACCAATATTGTGCATCCAATAGGTGTTTTTGTATCATTGGATGAACAATTAGGTCATTTTCGTCCTCCCTAGGCTAATTCTTGTCCAATTAGGGTTTTTAACCAATCTTGTGCATCCAATAGGTGTTTTGTGTCAATGGATGAAAATTTAGGTCATTTTTGTTCTCCCTAGGCTAATTCTTGTCCAATTAGGGTTTTTCACCAATCTTGTGCATCCAATCGGTGTTTTTGTGTCATTGGATGAACATTTAGGTCATTGTCGTCCTCCCTAGGCTAATTCTTGTCCAATAAGGGTTTTTAAGCAATCTTGTGCATCCAATAGGTGTTTTTGTGTCATTGGATGAACATTTACGTCATTTTCGTCCTCCCTAGGCTAATTGTTGTCCAATTAGGGTTTTTAACCAATCTTGTGCATCCAATAGGTGTTTTTGTGTCATTGGATGAATATTTATGTCATTTTCGTCCTCCTTACACTTAATCTTGTCCAATTAGGGTTTTTAACCAATCTTGTGCATCCAATAGGTGTTTTGTGTCATTGGATGAACATTTTAGTCCTCCCTAAACTTAATCTTGTCCAATTAGGTCATTTTTGTGTCATTGGATGAACATTTACGTCATTTTCGTCCAACCTAGGCTAATTCTTCTCCAATTAGGGTTTTTAACCAATCTTGTGCATCCAATAGGTGTTTTTGTGTCATTGGATGAACATTTACGTCATTTTCGTCGTCCTTACACTTAATCTTGTCCAATTAGGGTTTTTAACCAATCTTGTGCATCTAATAGGTGTTTTGTGTCATTGGATGAACAATTAGGTCATTTTTGTCCTCCCTAAACTTTATCTTGTCCAATTAGGGTTTCTAACCAATCTTGTGCATCCAATAGGTGTTTTGTGTCATTGGATGAACATTTAGGTCATTTTCGTCCTCCCTAAACTTAATCTTGTCCAATTAGGGTTTCTAACCAATTTTGTGCATCCAATAGGTGTTTTTGTATCATTGGAGGAACATTTAGGTCATTTTCGTCCTCCCTAGGCTAATTCTTGTCCAATTAAGGTTTCTAACCAATCTTGTGCATCCAATAGGTGTTTTTGTGTTATTGGATGAATATTTATGTCATTTTCGTCCTCCCTAAACTTAATCTTGTCCAATTAGGGTTTCTAACCAATTTTGTGCATCCAATAGGTGTTTTTGTATCATAGGATGAACAATTAGGTCATTTACGTCCTCCCTAGGCTAATTCTTGTCCAATTAGGGTTTTTAACCAATCTTTTGCATCCAATAGGTGTTTTGTGTCATTGGATGAACATTTTAGGTCATTTTCGTCCTCCCTAAACTTAATCTAGTCCAATTAGGGTTTCTAACCAATCTTGTGCATCCAATAGGTGTTTTGTGTAATTGGATGAACATTTAGGTCATTTTCGTCCTCCCTAAACTTAATGTTGTCCAATTAGGGTTTTTAACCAATCTTGTACATCCAATAGGTGTTTTTGGGTCATTGGATGAATATTTATGTCATTTTCATCCTCCTTACACTTAATCTTGTCCAATTAGGGTTTTTAACCAATCTTGTGCATCCAATAGGTGTGTTTCTGTCAATGGATGAACATTTAGGTCATTTTCGTCTTAGCTAGCCTTATTCTTGTCCAATTAGGGTTTCTAACCAATTATGTGCATCCAATAGGTTTTTTTGTGTCATTGGATGAACGATTAGGTCATTTTCGTCCTCCCTAGGCTAATTCGTGTCCAATTAGGGTTTTTAACCAATCTTGTGCATCCAATAGGTGTTTTGTGTCATTGGATGAACATTTAGGTCATTTTCGTCCTCCCTACACTTAATCTTGTCCAATTAGGGTTTCTAACCAATTTTGTGCATCCAATAGGTGTTTTTGTGTCATTGGATGAATATTTATGTCATTTTCGTCCTCCCTACACTTAATCTTGTCCAATTAGGGTTTCTAACCAATTTTGTGCATCCAATAGGTGTTTTTGTATCATTTGATGAACATTTAGGTCATTTTCGTCCTCCCTAGGCTAATTCTTGTCCAATTAGGGTTGCTAACCAATCTTGTACTTCAAATAGGTATTTTTGTATCATTGGATGAACATTTACGTCATTTTCGTCCTCCCTAGGCTAATTCTTGTCCAATTAGGGTTTTTAAGCAATCTTGTGCATCCAATAGGTGTTTTGTGTCATTGGATGAAGATTTACGTCATTTTCGTCCTCCCTAAACTTTATCTTGTCCAATTAGGGTTTCTAACCAATTATGTGCATCCAATAGGTTTTTTTGTGTCATTGGATGAACAATTAGGTCATTTTCGTCCTCCCTAGGCTAATTCTTGTCCAATTAGGGTTTTTAACCAATATTGTGCATCCAATAGGTGTTTTGTGTCAATGGATGAAAATTTAGGTCATTTTCGTTCTCCCTAGGCTTATTCTTGTCCAATTAGGGTTTTTAACCAATCTTGTGCATCCAATAGGTGTTTTTGTGTCATTGGATGAATATTTATGTCATTTTCGTACTCCCTATACTTAATCTTGTCCAATTAGGGTTTTTAACCAATCTTGTGCATCCAATAGGTGTTTTTGTGTCATTGGATGAATATTTATGTCATTTTCGTCCTCCCTACACTTAATCTTGTCCAATTATGGTTTTTAACCAATTTTGTGCATCCAATAGGTGTTTTTGTATCATTAGATGAACAATTAGGTCATTTTCGTCCTCCCTAGCCAATTTCTTGTCCAATTAGGGTTTTTAACCAATCTTGTGCATCCAATAGGTGTTTTGTGTCAATGGATGAAAATTTAGGTCATTTTCGTTCTCCCTAGGCTTATTCTTGTCCAATTAGGGTTTTTAACCAATCTTGTGCATCCAATAGGTGTTTTTGTGTCATTGGATGAACATTTAGGTCATTTTCGTCTTCCCTAGGCTAATTCTTGTCCAATTAGGGTTTCTAACCAATCTTGTACTTCCAATAGGTGTTTTTGTATCATTTGATAAACATTTAGGTCATTTTCGTCCTCCCTAGGCTAATTCTTGTCCAATAAGGGTTTTTAACCAATCTTGTGCATCCAATAGGTGTTTTTGTGTCATTGGATGAATATTTATGTCATTTTCGTACTCCCTACACTTAATCTTGTCCAATTAGGGTTTTTAACCAATCTTGTGCATCCAATAGGTGTTTTTGTGTCATTGGATGACTATTTATGTCATTTTCGTCCTCCTTACACTTAATCTTGTCCAATTAGGGTTTTTAACCAATCTTGTGGATCCAATAGGTGTTTTGTGTCATTGGATGAACATTTAGGTCATTTTCGTCCTTTCTAGGCTAATTCTTGTCCAATTAGGGTTTTTAACCAATCTTGTGCATCCAATAGGTGTTTTTGTGTCATTGGATGAACATTTATGTCATTTTCGTCCAACCTAGGCTAATTCTTGTCCAATTAGGGTTTTTAACCAATCTTGTGCATCCAATAGGTGTTTTTGTGTCATTGGATGAATATTTATGTCATTTTCGTACTCCCTACACTTAATCTTGTCCAATTAGGGTTTTTAACCAATCTTGTGCATCCAATAGGTGTTTTTGTGTCATTGGATGAATATTTATGTCATTTTCGTCCTCCCTACACTTATTCTTGTCCAATTAGGGTTTTTAACCAATCTTGTGCATCCAATAGGTGTTTTTGTGTCATTGGATGAATATTTATGTCATTTTCGTCCTCCCTACACTTAATCTTGTCCAATTAGGGTTTCTAACCAATCATGTGCATCCAATAGGTTTTTTTGTGTCATTGGATGAACAATTAGGTCATTTTCGTCGTCCCTAGGCTAATTCTTCTCCAATTAGGGTTTTTAACCAATCTTGTGCATCCAATAGGTGTTTTGTGTCATTGGATGAACATTTTAGGTCATTTGCGTCCTCCCTAAACTTAATCTTGTCCAATTAGGGTTTCTAACCAATATTGTGCATCCAATAGGTGTTTTTGTATCATTTGATGAACAATTAGGTCATTTTCGTCCTCCCTAGGCTAATTCTTGTCCAATTAGGGTTTTTAACCAATCTTGTGCATCCAATAGGTGTTTTTGTGTCATTGGATGAATATTTATGTCATTTTCGTCCTCCTTACACTTAATCTTGTCCAATTAGGGTTTTTAACCAATCTTGTGGATCCAATAGGTGTTTTGTGTCATTGGATGAACATTTAGGTCATTTTCGTCCTCCCTAGGCTAATTCTTGTCCAATTAGGGTTTTTAACCAATCTTGTGCATCCAATAGGTGTTTTTGTGTCATTGGATGAACATTTACGTCATTTTCGTCCAACCTAGGCTAATTCTTGTCCAATTAGGGTTTTTAATCAATCTTGTGCATCCAATAGGTGTTTTTGTGTCATTGGATGAATATTTATGTCATTTTCCTACTCCCTACACTTAATCTTGTCCAATTAGGGTTTCTAACCAATCTTGTACTTCCAATAGGTGTTTTTGTATCATTTGATGAACAGTTAGGTCATTTTCGACCTCCCTAGGCTAATTCTTGTCCAATTAGGGTTTTTAACCAATCTTGTGCATTCAATAGGTGTTTTGTGTCGTTGGATGAACATTTTAGGTCATTTTCGTCCTCCCTAAACTTAATCTAGTCCAATTAGGGTTTCTAACCAATCTTGTGCATCCAATAGGTGTTTTGTGTCATTGGATGAACATTTAGGTCATTTTCGTCCTCCCTAAACTTAATGTTGTCCAATTAGGGTTTTTAACCAATCTTGTGCATCCAATAGGTATTTTTGTGTCATTGGATGAATATTTATGTCATTTTCGTCCTCCTTACACTTAATCTTGTCCAATTAGGGTTTTTAACCAATCTTGTGGTTCCAATAGGTGTTTTGTGTCATTGGATGAACATTTAGGTCATTTTCGTCCTCCCTAAACTTAATCTTGTCCAATTAGGGTTTCTAACCAATTATGTGCATCCAATAGGTGTTTTTGTGTCATTGGATGAACATTTACGTCATTTTCGTCCAACCTAGGCTAATTCTTGTCCAATTAGGGTTTTTAATCAATCTTGTGCATCCAATAGGTGTTTTTGTGTCATTGGATGAATATTTATGTCATTTTCCTACTCCCTACACTTAATCTTGTCCAATTAGGGTTTCTAACCAATCTTGTACTTCCAATAGGTGTTTTTGTATCATTTGATGAACAGTTAGGTCATTTTCGTCCTCCCTAGGCTAATTCTTGTCCAATTAGGGTTTTTAACCAATCTTGTGCATTCAATAGGTGTTTTGTGTCGTTGGATGAACATTTTAGGTCATTTTCGTCCTCCCAAAACTTAATCTAGTCCAATTAGGGTTTCTAACCAATCTTGTGCATCCAATAGGTGTTTTGTGTCATTGGATGAACATTTAGGTCATTTTCGTCCTCCCTAAACTTAATGTTGTCCAATTAGGGTTTTTAACCAATCTTGTGCATCCAATAGGTGTTTTTGTGTCATTGGATGAATATTTATGTCATTTTCGTCCTCCTTACACTTAATCTTGTCCAATTAGGGTTTTTAACCAATCTTGTGGTTCCAATAGGTGTTTTGTGTCATTGGATGAACATTTAGGTCATTTTCGTCCTCCCTAAACTTAATCTTGTCCAATTAGGGTTTCTAACCAATTATGTGAATCCAATAGGTTTTTTTGTGTCATTGGATGAACGATTAGGTCATTTTCGTCCTCCCTAGGCTAATTCGTGTCCAATTAGGGTTTTTAACCAATCTTGTGCATCCAATAGGTGTTTTGTGTCATTGGATGAATATTTAGGTCATTTTCGTCCTCCCTACACTTAATCTTGTCCAATTAGGGTTTCTAACCAATTTTGTGCATCCAATAGGTGTTTTTGTGTCATTGGATGAATATTTATGTCATTTTCGTCCTCCCTACACTTAATCTTGTCCAATTAGGGTTTCTAACCAATTTTGTGCATCCAATAGGTGTTTTTGTATCATTTGATGAACATTTAGGTCATTTTCGTCCTCCCTAGGCTAATTCTTGTCCAATTAGGGTTTTTAACCAATCGTGTACTTCCAATAGGTGTTTTTGTATCATTGGATGAACATTTAGGTCATTTTCGTCCTCCCTAGGCTAATTCTTGTCCAATTAAGGTTTCTAACCAATCTTGTGCATCCAATAGGTGTTTTGTGTCATTGGATGAACATTTAGGTCATTTTCGTCCTCCCTAAACTTAATCTTGTCCAATTAGGGTTTTTAACCAATCTTGTGCATCCAATAGGTGTTTTTGTGTTGTTGGATGAATATTTATGTCATTTTCGTCCTCCTTACACTTAATTTTGTCCAATTAGGGTTTTTAACCAATCTTGTGCATCCAATAGGTGTTTTGTTTCATTGGATGAACATTTAGGTCATTTTCGTCCTCCCTAAACTTAATCTTGTCGAATTAGGGTTTCTAACCAATCTTGTGCATCCAATAGGTGTTTTGTGTCAATGGATGAAAATTTAGGTCATTTTTGTTCTCCCTAGGCTTATTCTTGTCCAATTAGGGTTTTTCACCAATCTTGTGCATCCAATAGGTGTTTTTGTGTCATTGGATGAACATTTAGGTCATTTTCGTCCTCCATAGGCTAATTCTTGTCCAATTAGGGTTTTTAAGCAATCTTGTGCATCCAATAGGTGTTTTTGTATCATTGGATGAATATTTATGTCATTTTCGTACTCCCTACACTTAATCTTGTCCAATTAGGGTTTCTAACCAATTTTGTGCATCCAATAGGTGTTTTTGTGTCATTGGATGAATATTTATGTCATTTTCGTCCTCCCTACACTTAATCTTGTCCAATTAGGGTTTCTAACCAATTTTGTGCATCCAATAGGTGTTTTCGTATCATTGGATGAACAATTAGGTCATTTTCGTCCTCCCTAGGCTAGTTCTTGTCCAATTAGGGTTTTTAACCAATCTTATGCATCCAATAGGTGTTTTGTGTCAATGGATGAAAATTTAGGTCATTTTCGTTCTCCCTAGGCTTATTCTTGTCCAATTAGGGTTTTTAACCAATCTTGTGCATCCAATAGGTGTTTTTGTGTCATTGGATGAACATTTAGGTCATTTTCGTCTTCCCTACGCTAATTCTTGTCCAATTAGGGTTTCTAACCAATCTTGTACTTCCAATAGGTGTTTTTGTATCATTTGATGAACATTTAGGTCATTTTCGTCCTCCCTAGGCTAATTCTTGTCCAATTAGGGTTTCTAACCAATCTTGTACTTCCAATAGGTGTTTTTGTATCATTTGATGAACATTTTGGTCATTTTCGTCCTCCCTAGGCTAATTCTTGTCCAATTAGGGTTTTTAACCAATCTTGTGCATCCAATAGGTGTTTTTGTGTCATTGGATGAATATTTATGTCATTTTCGTACTCCCTACACTTAATCTTGTCCAATTAGGGTTTTTAACCAATCTTGTGCATCCAATAGGTGTTTTTGTGTCATTGGATGAATATTTATGTCATTTTCGTCCTCCCTACACTTAATCTTGTCCAATTAGGGTTTCTAACTAATTTTGTGCATCCAATAGGTGTTTTTGTATCATTGGATGAACAATTAGGTCATTTTCGTCCTCCCTAGCCAAATTCTTGTCCAATTAGGGTTTTTAACCAATCTTGTGCATCCAATAGGTGTTTTGTGTCTATGGATGAAAATTTAGGTCATTTTCGTTCTCCCTAGGCTTATTCTGGTCCAATTTGGGTTTCTAACCAATCTTGTGCATCCAATAGGTGTGTTTGTGTCATTGGATGAACATTTAGGTCATTTTCGTCTTCCCTAGGCTAATTCTTGTCCAATTAGGGTTTCTAACCAATCTTGTACTTCCAATAGGTGTTTTTGTATCATTAGATGAACATTTAGGTCATTTTCGTCCTCCCTAGGCTAATTCTTGTCCAATTAGGGTTTCTCACCAATCTTGTACTTCCAATAGGTGTTTTTGTATCATTTGATGAACATTTAGGTCATTTTCGTCCTCCCTAGGCTAATTCTTGTCCAATAAGGGTTTTTAACCAATCTTGTGCTTCCAATAGGTGTTTTTGTATCATTTGATGAACATTTAGGTCATTTTCGTCCTCCCTAGGCTAATTCTTGTCCAATTAGGGTTTTTAACCAATCTTGTGCATCCAATAGGTGTTTTGTGTCATTGGATGAACATTTAGGTCATTTTCGTCCTCCCTACACTTAATCTTGTCCAATTAGGGTTTCTAACAAATTTTGTGCATCCAATAGGTGTTTTTGTGTCATTGGATGAATATTTATGTCATTTTCGTCCTCCCTACACTTAATCTTGTCCAATTAGGGTTTCTAACCAATTTTGTGCATCCAATAGGTGTTTTTGTGTTATTTGATGAACATTTAGGTCATTTTCGTCCTCCCTAGGCTAATTCTTGTCCAATTAGGGTTTCTAACCAATCTTGTACTTCCAATAGGTGTTTTTGTGTCATTGGATGAATATTTATGTCATTTTCGTACTCCCTACACTTAATCTTGTCCAATTAGGGTTTTTAACCAATCTTGTGCATCCAATAGGTGTTTTTGAGTCATTGGATGAATATTTATGTCATTTTCGTCCTCCCTACACTTAATCTTGTCCAATTAGGGTTTCTAACCAATTTTGTGCATCAAATAGGTGTTTTTGTATCATTGGATGAACAATTAGGTCATTTTCGTCCTCCCTAGGCTAGTTCTTGTCCAATTAGGGTTTTTAACCAATCTTTTGCATCCAATAGGTGTTTTGTGTCATTGGATGAACATTTTAGGTCATTTTCGTCCTCCCTAAACTTAATCTAGTCCAATTAGGGTTTCTAACCAATCTTGTGCATCCAATAGGTGTTTTGTGTAATTGGATGAACATTTAGGTCATTTTCGTCCTCCCTAAACTTAATGTTGTCCAATTAGGGTTTTTAACAAATCTTGTACATCCAATAGGTGTTTTTGTGTCATTGGATGAATATTTATGTCATTTTCGTCCTCCTTACACTTAATCTTGTCCAATTAGGGTTTTTAACCAATCTTGTGGTTCCAATAGGTGTTTTGTGTCATTGGATGAACATTTAGGTCATTTTCGTCCTCCCTAAACTTAATCTTGTCCAATTAGGGTTTCTAACCAATTATGTGAATCCAATAGGTTTTTTTGTGTCATTGGATGAACGATTAGGTCATTTTCGTCCTCCCTAGGCTAATTCGTGTCCAATTAGGGTTTTTAACCAATCTTGTGCATCCAATAGGTGTTTTGTGTCATTGGATGAATATTTAGGTCATTTTCGTCCTCCCTACACTTAATCTTGTCCAATTAGGGTTTCTAACCAATTTTGTGCATCCAATAGGTGTTTTTGTGTCATTGGATGAATATTTATGTCATTTTCGTCCTCCCTACACTTAATCTTGTCCAATTAGGGTTTCTAACCAATTTTGTGCATCCAATAGGTGTTTTTGTATCATTTGATGAACATTTAGGTCATTTTCGTCCTCCCTAGGCTAATTCTTGTCCAATTAGGGTTTCTAACCAATCTTGTACTTCAAATAGGTGTTTTTGTATCATTGGATGAACATTTAGGTCATTTTCGTCCTCCCTAGGCTAATTCTTGTCCAATTAGGGTTTTTAACCAATCTTGTGCATCCAATAGGTGTTTTTGTATCATTGGATGAATATTTATGTCATTTTCGTACTCCGTACACTTAATCTTGTCCAATTAGGGTTTTTAACCAATCTTGTGCATCCAATAGGTGTTTTGTGTCATTGGATGAACATTTAGGTCATTTTCGTCTTTCCTAAACTTAATCTTGTCCAATTAGGGTTTCTAACCAATCTTGTGCATCCAATAGGTGTTTTGTGTCATTGGATGAACATTTAGGTCATTTTCGTCCTCCCTAAACTTAATCTTGTCCAATTAGGGTTTCTAACCAATTTTGTGCATCCAATAGGTGTTTTTGTATCATTGGAGGAACATTTAGGTCATTTTTGTCCTCCCTAGGCTAATTCTTGTCCAATTAAGGTTTCTAACCAATCTTGTGCATCCAATAGGTGTTTTGTGTCATTGGATGAACATTTAGGTCATTTTCGTCCTCCCTAAACTTAATCTTGTCCAATTAGGGTTTTTAACCAATCTTGTGCATCCAATAGGTGTTTTTGTGTTATTGGATGAATATTTATGTCATTTTCGTCCTCCCTAAACTTAATCTTGTCCAATTAGGGTTTCTAACCAATTTTGTGCATCCAATAGGTGTTTTTGTATCATTGGATGAACAATTAGGTCATTTACGTCCTCCCTAGGCTAATTCTTGTCCAATTAGGGTTTTTAACCAATCTTTTGCATCCAATAGGTGTTTTGTGTCATTGGATGAACATTTTAGGTCATTTTCGTCCTCCCTAAACTTAATCTAGTCCAATTAGGGTTTCTAACCAATCTTGTGCATCCAATAGGTGTTTTGTGTAATTGGATGAACATTTAGGTCATTTTCGTCCTCCCTAAACTTAATGTTGTCCAATTAGGGTTTTTAACCAATCTTGTACATCCAATAGGTGTTTTTGGGTCATTGGATGAATATTTATGTCATTTTCGTCCTCCTTACACTTAATCTTGTCCAATTAGGGTTTTTAACCAATCTTGTGGTTCCAATAGGTGTTTTGTGTCATTGGATGAACATTTAGGTCATTTTCGTCCTCCCTAAACTTAATCTTGTCCAATTAGGGTTTCTAACCAATTATGTGCATCCAATAGGTTTTTTTGTGTCATTGGATGAACGATTAGGTCATTTTCGTCCTCCCTAGGCTAATTCGTGTCCAATTAGGGTTTTTAACCAATCTTGTGCATCCAATAGGTGTTTTGTGTCATTGGATGAACATTTAGGTCATTTTCGTCCTCCCTACACTTAATCTTGTCCAATTAGGGTTTCTAACCAATTTTGTGCATCCAATAGGTGTTTTTGTGTCATTGGATGAATATTTATGTCATTTTCGTCCTCCCTACACTTAATCTTGTCCAATTAGGGTTTTTAACCAATCTTGTGGTTCCAATAGGTGTTTTGTGTCATTGGATGAACATTTAGGTCATTTTCGTCCTCCCTAAACTTTATCTTGTCCAATTAGGGTTTCTAACCAATTATGTGCATCCAGTAGCTTTTTTTGTGTCATTGGATGAACAATTAGGTCATTTTCGTCCTCCCTAGGCTAATTCTTGTCCAATTAGGGTTTTTAACCAATCTTGTGCATCCAATAGGTGTTTTGTGTCATTGGATGAACATTTAGGTCATTTTCGTCCTCCCTAAACTTAATGTTGTCCAATTAGGGTTTTTAACCAATCTTGTGCATCCAATAGGTGTTTTTGTGTCATTGGATGAATATTTATGTCATTTTCGTCCTCCTTACACTTAATCTTGTCCAATTAGGGTTTCTAACCAATTTTGTGCATCCAATAGGTGTTTTTGTATCATTGGATGAACAATTAGGTCATTTACGTCCTCCCTAGGCTAATTCTTGTCCAATTAGGGTTTTTAACCAATCTTGTGCATCCAATAGGTGTTTTGTGTCATTGGATGAACATTTAGGTCATTTTCGTCCTCCCTAAACTTAATCTTGTCCAATTAGGGTTTCTAACAAATCTTGTGGATCCAATAGGTGTTTTGTGTCATTGGATGAACATTTAGGTCATTTTCGTCCTCCCTAAACTTAATCTTGTCCAATTAGGGTTTCTAACCAATATTGTGCATCCAATAGGTGTTTTTGTATCATTGGATGAACAATTAGGTCATTTTCGTCCCCCTAGGCTAATTCTTCTCCAATTAGGGTTTTTAACCAATCTTGTGCATCCAATAGGTGTTTTGTGTCAATGGATGAAAATTTAGGTCATTTTCGTTCTCCCTAGGCTTATTCTTGTCCAATTAGGGTTTTTAACCAATCTTGTGCATCCAATAGGTGTTTTTGTGTCATTGGATGAACATTTAGGTCATTTTCGGCTTCCCTAAGGTAATTCTTGTCCAATTAGGGTTTCTAACCAATCTTGTACTTCCAATAGGTGTTTTTGTATCGTTTGATAAACATTTAGGTCATTTTCGTCTTCCCTACACTTAATCTTGTCCAATTAGGGTTTCTAACCAATTTTGTGCATCCAATAGGTGTTTTTGTATCATTGGATGAACAATTAGGTCATTTTCGTCCTCCCTAGCCAAATTCTTGTCCAATTAGGGTTTTTAACCAATCTTGTGCATCCAATAGGTGTTTTGTGTCAATGGATGAAAATTTAGGTCATTTTCGTTCTCCCTAGGCTTATTCTTGTCCAATTAGGGTTTTTAACCAATCTTGTGCATCCAATAGGTGTTTTTGTGTCATTGGATGAACATTTAGGTCATTTTCGTCTTCCCTAGGCTAATTCTTGTCCAATTAGGGTTTCTAACCAATCTTGTACTTTCAATAGGTGTTTTTATATCATTTGATGAAGATTTAGGTCATTTTCGTCCTCCCTAGGCTAATTGTTGTCCAATTAGGGTTTCTAACAAATCTTGTACTTTCAATAGGTGTTTTTGTATCATTTGATGAACATTTAGGTCATTTTCGTCCTCCCTAGGCTAATTCTTGTCCAATTAGGGTTTTTAACCAATCTTGTGCATCCAATAGGTGTTTTTGTGTCATTGGATGAATATTTATGTCATTTTCGTACTCCCTACACTTAATCTTGTCCAATTAGGGTTTTTAACCAATCTTGTGCATCCAATAGGTGTTTTTGTGTCATTGGATGAATTTTTATGTCATTTTCGTCCTCCCTACACTTAATCTTGTCCAATTAGGGTTTCTAACCAATTTTGTGCATCCAATAGGTGTTTTTGTATCATTGGATGAACAATTAGGTCGTTTTCGTCCTCCATAGGCTATTTCTTGTCTAATTAGGGTTTTTAACCAATCTTGTGCATCCAATAGGTGTTTTGTGTCATTGGATGAACGTTTGTGTCATTGGATGAACGTTTTAGGTCATTTTCGTCCTCCCTAAACTTAATCTTGTCCAATCAGGGTTTCTAACCAATCTTGTGCATCCAATAGGTGTTTTGTGTCATTGGATGAACATTTAGGTCATTTTCGTCCTCCCTAAACTTAATCTTGTCCAATTAGGGTTTCTAACCAATATTGTGCATCCAATAGGAGTTTTTGTATCATTGGATGAACAATTAGGTCATTTTCGTCCTCCCTAGGCTAATTCTTGTCCCATTAGGGTTTTTAACCAATCTTGTGCATCCAATAGGTGTTTTGTGTCAATGGATGAAAATTTAGGTCATTTTCGTTCTCCCTAGGCTTATTCTTGTCCAATTAGGGTTTTTAACCAATCTTGTGCATCCAATAGGTGTTTTTGTGTCATTGGATGAACATTTAGGTCATTTTCGTCTTCCCTAGGCTAATTCTTGTCCAATTAGGGTTTCTAACCAATCTTGTACTTCCAATAGGTGTTTTTGTATCATTTGATGAACATTTAGGTCATTTTCGTCCTCCCTAGGCTAATTCTTTTCCAATTAGGGTTTCTAACCAATCTTGTACTTCCAATAGGTGTTTTTGTATCATTTGATGAACATTTAGGTCATTTTCGTCCTCCCTAGGCTAATTCTTTTCCAATTAGGGTTTCTAACCAATCTTGTACTTCCAATAGGTGTTTTTGTATCATTTGATAAACATTTAGGTCATTTTCGTCCTCCCTAGGCTAATTCTAGTCCAATTAGGGTTTATAACCATTCTTGTGCATCCAATAGGTTTTTTTGTGTCATTGGATGAATATTTATGTCATTTTCGTACTCCCTACACTTAATCTTGTCCAATTAGGGTTTTTAACCAATCTTGTGCATCCAATAGGTGTTTTTGTGTCATTGGATGAATATTTATGTCATTTTCGTCCTCCCTACACTTAATCTTGTCCAATTAGGGTTTCTAACCAATTTTGTGCATCCAATAGGTGTTTTTGTATCATTTGATGAACATTTAGGTCATTTTCGTCCTCCCTAGGCTAATTCTTGTCCAATTAGGGTTTTTAACCAATCTTGTACTTCCAATAGGTGTTTTTGTATCATTGGATGAACATTTAGGTCATTTTCGTCCTCCCTAGGCTAATTCTTGTCCAATTAAGGTTTCTAACCAATCTTGTGCATCCAATAGGTGTTTTGTGTCATTGGATGAACATTTAGGTCATTTTCGTCCTCCCTAAACTTAATCTTGTCCAATTAGGGTTTTTAACCAATCTTGTGCATCCAATAGGTGTTTTTGTGTTGTTGGATGAATATTTATGTCATTTTCGTCCTCCTTACACTTAATTTTGTCCAATTAGGGTTTTTAACCAATCTTTTGCATCCAATAGGTGTTTTGTTTCATTGGATGAACATTTAGGTCATTTTCGTCCTCCCTAAACTTAATCTTGTCGAATTAGGGTTTCTAACCAATCTTGTGCATCCAATAGGTGTTTTGTGTCAATGGATGAAAATTTAGGTCATTTTTGTTCTCCCTAGGCTTATTCTTGTCCAATTAGGGTTTTTCACCAATCTTGTGCATCCAATAGGTGTTTTTGTGTCATTGGATGAACATTTAGGTCATTTTCGTCCTCCATAGGCTAATTCTTGTCCAATTAGGGTTTTTAAGCAATCTTGTGCATCCAATAGGTGTTTTGTGTCATTGGATGAACATTTACGTCATTTTCGTCCAACCTAAGCTAATTCTTGTCCAATTAGGGTTTTTAACCAATCTTGTGCATCCAATAGGTGTTTTTGTATCATTGGATGAATATTTATGTCATTTTCGTACTCCCTACACTTAATATTGTCCAATTAGGGTTTTTAACCAATCTTGTGCATCCAATAGGTGTTTTTGTGTTATTGGATGAATATTTATGTCATTTTCGTCCTCCCTACACTTAATCTTGTCCAATTAGGGTTTCTAACCAATTTTGTGCACCCAATAGGTGTTTTTGTATCATAGGATGAACAATTAGGTCATTTTCGTCCTCCCTAGGCTAGTTCTTGTCCAATTAGGGTTTTTAACCAATCTTGTGCATCCAATAGGTGTTTTGTGTCAATGGATGAAAATTTAGGTCATTTTCGTTCTCCCTAGGCTTATTCTTGTCCAATTAGGGTTTTTAACCAATCTTGTGCATCCAATAGGTGTTTTTGTGTCATTGGATGAATATTTATGTCATTTTCGTACTCCCTATACTTAATCTTGTCCAATTAGGGTTTTTAACCAATCTTGTGCATCCAATAGGTGTTTTTGTGTCATTGGATGAATATTTATGTCATTTTCGTCCTCCCTACACTTAATCTTGTCCAATTATGGTTTTTAACCAATTTTGTGCATCCAATAGGTGTTTTTGTATCATTGGATGAACAATTAGGTCATTTTCGTCCTCCCTAGCCAATTTCTTGTCCAATTAGGGTTTTTAACCAATCTTGTGCATCCAATAGGTGTTTTGTGTCAATGGATGAAAATTTAGGTCATTTTCGTTCTCCCTAGGCTTATTCTTGTCCAATTAGGGTTTTTAACCAATCTTGTGCATCCAATAGGTGTTTTTGTGTCATTGGATGAACATTTAGGTCATTTTCGTCTTCCCTAGGCTAATTCTTGTCCAATTAGGGTTTCTAACCAATCTTGTACTTCCAATAGGTGTTTTTGTATCATTTGATAAACATTTAGGTCATTTTCGTCCTCCCTAGGCTAATTCTTGTCCAATTAGGGTTTTTAACCAATCTTGTGCATCCAATAGGTGTTTTTGTGTCATTGGATGAATATTTATGTCATTTTCGTACTCCCTACACTTAATCTTGTCCAATTAGCGTTTCTAACCAATCTTGTACTTCCAATAGGTGTTTTTGTATCATTTGATGAACAGTTAGGTCATTTTCGTCCTCCCTAGACTAATTCTTGTCCAATTAGGGTTTTTAACCAATCTTGTGCATCCAATAGGTGTTTTTGTGTTATTGGATGAATATTTATGTCATTTTCGTCCTCCCTAAACTTAATCTTGTCCAATTAGGGTTTCTAACCAATTTTGTGCATCCAATAGGTGTTTTTGTATCATTGGATGAACAATTAGGTCATTTACGTCCTCCCTAGGCTAATTCTTGTCCAATTAGGGTTTTTAACCAATCTTTTGCATCCAATAGGTGTTTTGTGTCATTGGATGAACATTTTAGGTCATTTTCGTCCTCCCTAAACTTAATCTAGTCCAATTAGGGTTTCTAACCAATCTTGTGCATCCAATAGGTGTTTTGTGTAATTGGATGAACATTTAGGTCATTTTCGTCCTCCCTAAACTTAATGTTGTCCAATTAGGGTTTTTAACCAATCTTGTACATCCAATAGGTGTTTTTGGGTCATTGGATGAATATTTATGTCATTTTCGTCCTCCTTACACTTAATCTTGTCCAATTAGGGTTTTTAACCAATCTTGTGGTTCCAATAGGTGTTTTGTGTCATTGGATGAACATTTAGGTCATTTTCGTCCTCCCTAAACTTAATCTTGTCCAATTAGGGTTTCTAACCAATTATGTGCATCCAATAGGTTTTTTTGTGTCATTGGATGAACGATTAGGTCATTTTCGTCCTCCCTAGGCTAATTCGTGTCCAATTAGGGTTTTTAACCAATCTTGTGCATCCAATAGGTGTTTTGTGTCATTGGATGAACATTTAGGTCATTTTCGTCCTCCCTACACTTAATCTTGTCCAATTAGGGTTTCTAACCAATTTTGTGCATCCAATAGGTGTTTTTGTGTCATTGGATAAATATTTATGTCATTTTCGTCCTCCCTACACTTAATCTTGTCCAATTAGGGTTTCTAACCAATTTTGTGCATCCAATAGGTGTTTTTGTATCATTTGATGAACATTTAGGTCATTTTCGTCCTCCCTAGGCTAATTCTTGTCCAATTAGGGTTTCTAACCAATCTTGTACTTCCAATAGGTGTTTTTGTGTCATTGGATGAATATTTATGTCATTTTCGTACTCCCTACACTTAATCTTGTCCAATTAGGGTTTTTAACCAATCTTGTGCATCCAATAGGTGTTTTTGTGTCATTGGATGAATATTTATGTCATTTTCGTCCTCCCTACACTTAATCTTGTCCAATTAGGGTTTCTAACCAATTTTGTGCATCCAATAGGTGTTTTTGTATCATTGGATGAACAATTAGGTCATTTTGGTCCTCCCTAGCCAAATTCTTGTCCAATTATGGTTTTTAACCAATCTTGTGCATCCAATAGGTGTTTTGTGTCATTGGATGAATAATTAGGTCATTTTCGTCCTCCCTAGTCTTATTCTTGTCCAATTAGGGTTTTTAACCAATCTTGTGCATCCAATAGGTGTTTTTGTGTCATTGGATGAACATTTAGGTCATTTTCGTCCTCCCTAAACTTAATCTTGTCCAATTAGGGTTTTTAACCAATCTTGTGCATCCAATAGGTGTTTTTGTGTCATTGGATGAATATTTATGTCATTTTCGTCCTCCTTACACTTAATCTTGTCCTATTAGGGTTTTTAACCAATCTTGTGCATCCAATAGGTGTTTTGTGTCATTGGATGAACATTTAGGTCATTTTCGTCCTCCCTAAACTTAATCTTGTCCAACTAGGGTTTCTAACCAATCATGTGCATCCAATAGGTTTTTTTGTGTCATTGGATGCACAATTAGGTCATTTTCGTCCTCCCTAGGCTAATTCTTGTCCAATTAGGGTTTTTAACAAATCTTGTGCATCCAATAGGTGTTTTATGTCAATGGATGAAAATTTAGGTCATTTTCGTTCTCCCTAGGCTTATTCTTGTCCAATTAGGGTTTTTAACCAATCTTGTGCATCCAATAGGTGTTTTTGTGTCATTGGATGAACATTTAGGTCATTTTCGTCTTCCCTAGGCTAATTCTTGTCCAATTAGGGTTTCTAACCAATCTTGTACTTCCAATAGGTGTTTTTGTATCATTTGATGAACAATTAGGTCATTTTCGTCCTCCCTAGGCTATTTCTTGTCCAATTAGGGTTTTTAACCAATCTTTTGCATCCAATAGGTGTTTTTGTGTCATTGGATGAATATTTATGTCATTTTCGTCCTCCCTACACTTAATCTTGTCCAATTAGGGTTTCTAACCAATTTTGTGCATCCAATAGGTGTTTTTGTATCATTGGATGAACAATTAGGTCATTTACGTCCTCCCTAGGCTAATTCTTGTCCAATTAGGGTTTTTAAACAATCTTGTGCATCCAATAGGTGTTTTGTGTCATTGGATGAACATTTTATGTCATTTTCGTCCTCCTTACACTTAATCTTGTCCAATTAGGGTTTTAAACCAATCTTGTGCATCCAACAGGTGTTTTGTGTCATTGGATGAACATTTAGGTCATTTTCGTCCTCCCTAAACTTAATCTTGTCCAATTAGGGTTTTTAACCAATCTTGTGCATCCAATAGGTGTTTTTGTGTCATTGGATGAATATTTATGTCATTTTCGACCTCCTTACACTTAATCTTGTCCAATTAGGGTTTTTAACCAATCTTGTGGATCCAATAGGTGTTTTGTGTCATTGGATGAACATTTAGGTCATTTTCGTCCTCCCTAAAGTTAATCTTGTCCAATTAGGGTTTCTAACCAATTATGTGCATCCAATAGGTTTTTTTGTGACATTGGATGAACAATTAGGTCATTTTCGTCCTCCCTAGCCAAATTCTTGTCCAATTAGAGTTTTTAACCAATCTTGTGCATCCAATAGGTGTTTTGTGTCAATGGATGAAAATTTAGGTTATTTTCGTTCTCCCTAGGCTTATTCTTGTCCAATTAGGGTTTTTAACCAATCTTGTGCATCCAATAGGTGTTTTTGTGTCATTGGATGAATATTTATGTCATTTTCGACCTCCTTACACTTAATCTTGTCCAATTAGGGTTTTTAACCAATCTTGTGGATCCAATAGGTGTTTTGTGTCATTGGATGAACATTTAGGTCATTTTCGTCCTCCCTAAAGTTAATCTTGTCCAATTAGGGTTTCTAACCAATTATGTGCATCCAATAGGTTTTTTTGTGACATTGGATGAACAATTAGGTCATTTTTGTCCTCCCTAGGCTAATTCTTGTCCAATTAGGGTTTTTAACCAATCTTGTGCATCCAATAGGTGTTTTTGTGTCATTGGATGAATATTTATGTCATTTTCGTACTCCCTACACTTAATCTTGTCCAATTAGGGTTTCTAACCAATTTTGTGCATCCAATAGGTGTTTTTTTGTATCATTGGATGAACAATTAGGTCATTTTCGTCCTCCCTAGCCAAATTCTTGTCCAATTAGGGTTTTTAACCAATCTTGTGCATCCAATAGGTGTTTTGTGTCAATGGATGAAAATTTAGGTCATTTTCGTTCTCCCTAGGCTTATTCTTGTCCAATTAGGGTTTTTAACCAATCTTGTGCATCCAATAGGTGTTTTTGTGTCATTGGATGAATATTTATGTCATTTTCGTACTCCCTATACTTAATCTTGTCCAATTAGGGTTTTTAACCAATCTTGTGCATCCAATAGGTGTTTTTGTGTCATTGGATGAATATTTATGTCATTTTCGTCCTCCCTACACTTAATCTTGTCCAATTATGGTTTTTAACCAATTTTGTGCATCCAATAGGTGTTTTTGTATCATTAGATGAACAATTAGGTCATTTTCGTCCTCCCTAGCCAATTTCTTGTCCAATTAGGGTTTTTAACCAATCTTGTGCATCCAATAGGTGTTTTGTGTCAATGGATGAAAATTTAGGTCATTTTCGTTCTCCCTAGGCTTATTCTTGTCCAATTAGGGTTTTTAACCAATCTTGTGCATCCAATAGGTGTTTTTGTGTCATTGGATGAACATTTAGGTCATTTTCGTCTTCCCTAGGCTAATTCTTGTCCAATTAGGGTTTCTAACCAATCTTGTACTTCCAATAGGTGTTTTTGTATCATTTGATAAACATTTAGGTCATTTTCGTCCTCCCTAGGCTAATTCTTGTCCAATAAGGGTTTTTAACCAATCTTGTGCATCCAATAGGTGTTTTTGTGTCATTGGATGAATATTTATGTCATTTTCGTACTCCCTACACTTAATCTTGTCCAATTAGAGTTTTTAACCAATCTTGTGCATCCAATAGGTGTTTTTGTGTCATTGGATGAATATTTATGTCGTTTTCGTCCTCCTTACACTTAATATTGTCCAATTAGGGTTTTTAACCAATCTTGTGGATCCAATAGGTGTTTTGTGTCATTGGATGAACATTTAGGTCATTTTCGTCCTCCCTAGGCTAATTCTTGTCCAATTAGGGTTTTTAACCAATCTTGTGCATCCAATAGGTGTTTTTGTGTCATTGGATGAACATTTACGTCATTTTCGTCCAACCTAGGCTAATTCTTGTCCAATTAGGGTTTTTAATCAATCTTGTGCATCCAATAGGTGTTTTTGTGTCATTGGATGAATATTTATGTCATTTTCCTACTCCCTACACTTAATCTTGTCCAATTAGGGTTTCTAACCAATCTTGTACTTCCAATAGGTGTTTTTGTATCATTTGATGAACAGTTAGGTCATTTTCGACCTCCCTAGGCTAATTCTTGTCCAATTAGGGTTTTTAACCAATCTTGTGCATTCAATAGGTGTTTTGTGTCGTTGGATGAACATTTTAGGTCATTTTCGTCCTCCCTAAACTTAATCTAGTCCAATTAGGGTTTCTAACCAATCTTGTGCATCCAATAGGTGTTTTGTGTCATTGGATGAACATTTAGGTCATTTTCGTCCTCCCTAAACTTAATGTTGTCCAATTAGGGTTTTTAACCAATCTTGTGCATCCAATAGGTATTTTTGTGTCATTGGATGAATATTTATGTCATTTTCGTCCTCCTTACACTTAATCTTGTCCAATTAGGGTTTTTAACCAATCTTGTGGTTCCAATAGGTGTTTTGTGTCATTGGATGAACATTTAGGTCATTTTCGTCCTCCCTAAACTTAATCTTGTCCAATTAGGGTTTCTAACCAATTATGTGCATCCAATAGGTGTTTTTGTGTCATTGGATGAACATTTACGTCATTTTCGTCCAACCTAGGCTAATTCTTGTCCAATTAGGGTTTTTAATCAATCTTGTGCATCCAATAGGTGTTTTTGTGTCATTGGATGAATATTTATGTCATTTTCCTACTCCCTACACTTAATCTTGTCCAATTAGGGTTTCTAACCTATCTTGTACTTCCAATAGGTGTTTTTGTATCATTTGATGAACAGTTAGGTCATTTTCGTCCTCCCTAGGCTAATTCTTGTCCAATTAGGGTTTTTAACCAATCTTGTGCATTCAATAGGTGTTTTGTGTCGTTGGATGAACATTTTAGGTCATTTTCGTCCTCCCTAAACTTAATCTAGTCCAATTAGGGTTTCTAACCAATCTTGTGCATCCAATAGGTGTTTTGTGTCATTGGATGAACATTTAGGTCATTTTCGTCCTCCCTAAACTTAATGTTGTCCAATTAGGGTTTTTAACCAATCTTGTGCATCCAATAGGTGTTTTTGTGTCATTGGATGAATATTTATGTCATTTTCGTCCTCCTTACACTTAATATTGTCCAATTAGGGTTTTTAACCAATCTTGTGGATCCAATAGGTGTTTTGTGTCATTGGATGAACATTTAGGTCATTTTCGTCCTCCCTAGGCTAATTCTTGTCCAATTAGGGTTTTTAACCAATCTTGTGCATCCAATAGGTGTTTTTGTGTCATTGGATGAACATTTACGTCATTTTCGTCCAACCTAGGCTAATTCTTGTCCAATTAGGGTTTTTAATCAATCTTGTGCATCCAATAGGTGTTTTTGTGTCATTGGATGAATATTTATGTCATTTTCCTACTCCCTACACTTAATCTTGTCCAATTAGGGTTTCTAACCAGTCTTGTACTTCCAATAGGTGTTTTTGTATCATTTGATGAACAGTTAGGTCATTTTCGTCCTCCCTAGGCTAATTCTTGTCCAATTAGGGTTTTTAACCAATCTTGTGCATTCAATAGGTGTTTTGTGTCGTTGGATGAACATTTTAGGTCATTTTCGTCCTCCCTAAACTTAATCTAGTCCAATTAGGGTTTCTAACCAATCTTGTGCATCCAATAGGTGTTTTGTGTCATTGGATGAACATTTAGGTCATTTTCGTCCTCCCTAAACTTAATGTTGTCCAATTAGGGTTTTTAACCAATCTTGTGCATCCAATAGGTGTTTTTGTGTCATTGGATGAATATTTATGTCATTTTCGTCCTCCTTACACTTAATCTTGTCCAATTAGGGTTTTTAACCAATCTTGTGGTTCCAATAGGTGTTTTGTGTCATTGGATGAACATTTAGGTCATTTTCGTCCTCCCTAAACTTTATCTTGTCCAATTAGGGTTTCTAACCAATTAGGTGCATCCAGTAGGTTTTTTTGTGTCATTGGATGAACAATTAGGTCATTTTCGTCCTCCCTAGGCTAATTCTTGTCCAATTAGGGTTTTTAACCAATCTTGTGCATCCAATAGGTGTTTTGTGTCATTGGATGAACATTTAGGTCATTTTCGTCCTCCCTACACTTAATCTTGTCCAATTAGGGTTTCTAACCAATCTTGTGCATCCAATAGGTGTTTTTGTGTCTTTGGATGAACAATTAGGTCATTTTCGTCCTCCCTAGGCTAATTCTTGTCCAATTAATGTTTCTAACCAATCTTGTGCATCCAATAGGTGCTTTGTGTCATTGGATGAACAATTAGGTCATTTTCGTCCTCCCTAGGCTAATTCTTGTCCAATTAGGGTTTTTAACCAATCTTGTGCATCCAATAGGTGTTTTGTGTCATTGGATGAACATTTAGGTCATTTTCGTCCTCCCTACACTTAATCTTGTCCAATTAGGGTTTTTAACCAATCTTGTGCATCCAATAGGTGTTTTGTGTCATTGGATGAACATTTACGTCATTTTCGTCCTCCCTAAATTTAATCTTGTCCAATTAGGATTTCTAACCAATCTTGTGCATCCAATAGGTGTTTTTGTGTCATTGGATGAACAATTAGGTCATTTTCGTCTTCCCTAAACTTAATCTTGTCCAATTAGGGTTTCTAACCAATCTTGTGCATCCAATAGGTGTTTTTGTGTCTTTGGATGAACAATTAGGTCATTTTCGTCCTCCCTAGGCTAATTCTTGTCCAATTAATGTTTCTAACCAATCTTGTGCATCCAATAGGTGCTTTGTGTCATTGGTTGGACAATTAGGTCATTTTCGTCCTCCCTAGGCTAATTCTTGTCCAATTAGGGTTTTTAACCAATCTTGTGCATCCAATAGGTGTTTTGTGTCATTGGATGAACATTTAGGTCATTTTCGTCCTCCCTACACTTAATCTTGTCCAATTAGGGTTTTTAACCAATCTTGTGCATCCAATAGGTGTTTTTGTGTCATTGGATGAATATTTATGTCATTTTCGTCCTCCCTACACTTAATCTTGTCCAATTAGGGTTTTTAACCAATCTTGTGCATCCAATAGGTGTTTTTGTGTCATTGGATGAATATTTATGTCATTTTCGTCCTCCTTACACTTAATCTTGTCCAATTAGGGTTTTTAACCAATCTTGTGGTTCCAATAGGTGTTTTGTGTCATTGGATGAACATTTAGGTCATTTTCGTCCTCCCTAAACTTAATCTTGTCCAATTAGGGTTTCTAACCAATTATGTGCATCCAATAGGTTTTTTTGTGTCATTGGATGAACAATTAGGTCATTTTCGTCCTCCCTAGGCTAATTCTTGTCCAATTAGGGTTTTTAACCAATCTTGTGCATCCAATAGGTGTTTGGTGTCATTGGATGAACATTTAGGTCATTTTCGTCCTCCCTACACTTAATCTTGTCCAATTAGGGTTTCTAACCAATTTTGTGCATCCAATAGGTGTTTTTGTGTCATTGGATGAATATTTATGTCATTTTCGTCCTCCCTACACTTAATCTTGTCCAATTAGGGTTTCTAACCAATTTTGTGCATCCAATAGGTGTTTATGTGTTATTTGATGAACATTTAGGTCATTTTCGTCCTCCCTAGGCTAATTCTTGTCCAATTAGGGTTTCTAACCAATCTTGTACTTCCAATAGGTGTTTTGGTGTCATTGGATGAATATTTATGTCATTTTCGTACTCCCTACACTTAATCTTGTCCAATTAGGGTTTTTAACCAATCTTGTGCATCCAATAGGTGTTTTTGTGTCATTGGATGAATATTTATGTCATTTTCGTCCTCCCTACACTTAATCTTGTCCAATTAGGGTTTCTAACCAATTTTGTGCATCCAATAGGTGTTTTTGTATCATTGGATGAACAATTAGGTCATTTTCGTCCTCCCTAGCCAAATTCTTGTCCAATTATGGTTTTTAACCAATCTTGTGCATCCAATAGGTGTTTTGTGTCATTGGATGAATAATTAGGTCATTTTCGTCCTCCCTAGTCTTATTCTTGTCCAATTAGGGTTTTTAACCAATCTTGTGCATCCAATAGGTGTTTTTGTGTCATTGGATGAACATTTAGGTCATTTTCGTCCTCCCTAAACTTAATCTTGTCCAATTAGGGTTTTTAACCAATCTTGTGGATCCAATAGGTGTTTTGTGTCATTGGATGAACATTTAGGTCATTTTCGTCCTCCCTAGGCTAATTCTTGTCCAATTAGGGGTTTTAACCAATCTTGTGCATCCAATAGGTGTTTTTGTGTCATTGGATGAACATTTACGTCATTTTCGTCCAACCTAGGCTAATTCTTGTCCAATTAGGGTTTTTAATCAATCTTGTGCATCCAATAGGTGTTTTTGTGTCATTGGATGAATATTTATGTCATTTTCCTACTCCCTACACTTAATCTTGTCCAATTAGGGTTTCTAACCAATCTCGTGCATCCAATAGGTGTTTTTGTATCATTTGATGAACAGTTAGGTCATTTTCGTCCTCCCTAGGCTAATTCTTGTCCAATTAGGGTTTTTAACCAATCTTGTGCATTCAATAGGTGTTTTGTGTCGTTGGATGAACATTTTAGGTCATTTTCGTCCTCCCTAAACTTAATCTAGTCCAATTAGGGTTTCTAACCAATCTTGTGCATCCAATAGGTGTTTTGTGTCATTGGATGAACATTTAGGTCGTTTTCGTCCTCCCTAGGCTAATTCTTGTCCGATTAGGGTTTTTAAGCAATCTTGTGCATCCAATAGGTGTTTTGTGTCATTGGATGAACATTTAGGTCATTTTCGTCATCCCTAGGCTAATTCTTGTCCAATTAGGGTTCCTAACCAATCTTGTACTTCCAATAGGTGTTTTTGTGTCATTGGATGAACATTTACGTCATTTTCGTCCAACCTAGGCTAATTCTTGTCCAATTAGGGTTTTTAACCAATCATGTGCATCCAATAGGTGTTTTTGTGTCATTGGATGAACATTTAGGTTATTTTCGTCTTCCTTAGGCTAATTCTTGTCCAATTAGGGTTTCTAACCAATCTTGTACTTCCAATAGGTGTTTTTGTATCATTTGATGAACATTTAGGTCATTTTCGTCCTCCCTAGGCTAATTCTTGTCCAATTAGGGTTTTTAACCAATCTTGTGCATCCAATAGGTGTTTTTGTGTTATTGGATGAATATTTATGTCATTTTCGTCCTCCCTAAACTTAATCTTGTCCAATTAGGGTTTCTAACCAATTTTGTGCATCCAATAGGTGTTTTTGTATCATTGGATGAACAATTAGGTCATTTACGTCCTCCCTAGGCTAATTCTTGTCCAATTAGGGTTTTTAACCAATCTTTTGCATCCAATAGGTGTTTTGTGTCATTGGATGAACATTTTAGGTCATTTTCGTCCTCCCTAAACTTAATCTAGTCCAATTAGGGTTTCTAACCAATCTTGTGCATCCAATAGGTGTTTTGTGTAATTGGATGAACATTTAGGTCATTTTCGTCCTCGCTAAACTTAATATTGTCCAATTAGGGTTTTTAACCAATCTTGTACATCCAATAGGTGTTTTTGTGTCATTGGTTGAATATTTATGTCATTTTCGTCCTCCTTACACTTAATCTTGTCCAATTAGGGTTTTTAACCAATCTTGTGGTTCCAATAGGTGTTTTGTGTCATTGGATGAACATTTAGGTCATTTTTGTCCTCCCTAAACTTAATCTTGTCCAATTAGGGTTTCTAACCAATTATGTGCATCCAATAGGTTTTTTTGTGTCATTGGATGAACGATTAGGTCATTTTCGTCCTCCCTAGGCTAATTCGTGTCCAATTAGGGTTTTTAACCAATCTTGTGCATCCAATAGGTGTTTTGTGTCATTGGATGAACATTTAGGTCATTTTCGTCCTCCCTACACTTAATCTTGTCCAATTAGGGTTTCTAACCAATTTTGTGCATCCAATAGGTGTTTTTGTGTCATTGGATAAATATTTATGTCATTTTCGTCCTCCCTACACTTAATCTTGTCCAATTAGGGTTTCTAACCAATTTTGTGCATCCAATAGGTGTTTTTGTATCATTTGATGAACATTTAGGTCATTTTCGTCCTCCCTAGGCTAATTCTTGTCCAATTAGGGTTTCTAACCAATCTTGTACTTCAAATAGGTGTTTTTGTATCATTGGATGAACATTTAGGTCATTTTCGTCCTCCCTAGGCTAATTCTTGTCCAATTAGGGTTTTTAACCAATCTTGTGCATCCAATAGGTGTTTTGTGTCATTGGATGAACATTTAGGTCATTTTCGTCCTCCCTACACTTAATCTTGTCCAATTAGGGTTTCTAACCAATTTTGTGCATCCAATAGGTGTTTTTGTGTCATTGGATGAATATTTATGTCATTTTCGTCCTCCCTACACTTAATCTTGTCCAATTAGGGTTTCTAACCAATTTTGTGCATCCAATAGGTGTTTTTGTATCATTTGATGAACATTTAGGTCATTTTCGTCCTCCCTAGGCTAATTCTTGTCCAATTAGGGTTTCTAACCAATCTTGTACTTCAAATAGGTGTTTTTGTATCATTGGATGAACATTTAGGTCATTTTCGTCCTCCCTAGGCTAATTCTTGTCCAATTAGGGTTTTTAACCAATCTTGTGCATCCAATAGGTGTTTTTGTATCATTGGATGAATATTTATGTCATTTTCGTACTCCGTACACTTAATCTTGTCCAATTAGGGTTTTTAACCAATCTTGTGCATCCAATAGGTGTTTTGTGTCATTGGATGAACATTTAGGTCATTTTCGTCTTTCCTAAACTTAATCTTGTCCAATTAGGGTTTCTAACCAATCTTGTGCATCCAATAGGTGTTTTGTGTCATTGGATGAACATTTAGGTCATTTTCGTCCTCCCTACACTTAATCTTGTCCAATTAGGGTTTTTAACCAATCTTGTGCAACCAATAGGTGTTTTTGTGTCATTGGATCAACAATTAGGTCATTTTCGTCCTCCCTATGCTAATTCTTGTCCAATTAGGGTTTTTAACCAATCCTGTGCATCCAACAAGTGTTTTTGTGTCATTGGATGAACATTTAGGTCCTTTTCGTCCTCCCTACACTTAATCTTGTCCAATTAGGGTTTCTAACCAATCTTGTGCATCCAATAGGTGTTTTTGTGTCATTGGATGAACAATTAGGTCATTTTCGTCCTCCCTACGCTAATTCTTGTCCAATTAGGGTTTTTAACCAATCTTGTGCATCCAATAGGTGTTTTGTGTCATTGGATGAACATTTAGGTCATTTTCGTCCTCCCTACACTTAATCTTGTCCAATTAGGGTTTCTAACCAATCATGTGCATCCAATAGGTGTTTTTGTATCATTTGATGAACAATTAGGTTATTTTCGTCCTCCCTAGGCTAATTCTTGTCCAATTAGGGTTTTTAACCAATCTTGTGCATCCAATAGGTGTTTTTGTGTCATTGGATGAATATTTATGTCATTTTCGTCCTCCCTACACTTAATCTTGTCCAATTAGGGTTTCTAACCAATTTTGTGCATCCAATAGGTGTTTTTGTATCATTGGATGAACAATTAGGTCATTTTCGTCCTCCCTAGCCTAATTCTTGTCCAATTAGGGTTTTTAACCAATCTTGTGCATCCAATAGGTGTTTTGTGTCAATGGATGAAAATTTAGGTCATTTTCGTTCTCCCTAGGCTTATTCTTGTCCAATTAGGGTTTTTAACCAATCTTGTGCATCCAATAGGTGTTTTTGTGTCATTGGATGAATATTTATGTCATTTTCGTCCTCCCTACACTTAATCTTGTCCAATTAGGGTTTCTAACCAATCATGTGCATCCAATAGGTTTTTTTGTGTCATTGGATGAACAATTAGGTCATTTTCGTCCTCCCTAGGCTAATTCTTGTCCAATTAGGGTTTTTAACCAATCTTTTGCATCCAATAGGTGTTTTTGTGTCATTGGATGAATATTTATGTCATTTTCGTTCTCCCTAGGCTTATTGTTGTCCAATTAGGGTTTTTCACCAATCTTGTGCATCCAATAGGTGTTTTTGTGTCATTGGATGAACATTTAGGTCATTTTCGTCCTCCCTAGGCTAATTCTTGTCCAATTAGGGTTTTTAAGCAATCTTGTGCATCCAATAGGTGTTTTGTGTCATTGGATGAACGTTTAGGTCATTTTCGTCCTCCCTAGGCTAATTCATGTCCAATTAGGGTTTTTAACCAATCTTGTGCATCCAATAGGTGTTTTTGTATCATTGGATGAATAATTAGGTCATTTTCGTCCTCCCTAGGCTAATTCTTGTCCAATTAGGGTTTTTAACCAATGTTGTGCATCCAATAGGTGTTTTGTGTCAATGGATGAAAATTTAGGTCATTTTCGTTCTCCCTAGGCTTATTCTTGTCCAATTAGGGTTTTTCACCAATCTTGTGCATCCAATAGGTGTTTTTGTGTCATTGGATGAACATTTAGGTCATTTTCGTCCTCCCTAGGCTAATTCTTGTCCAATTAGGGTTTTTAACCAATCTTGTGCATCCAATAGGTGTTTTGTGTCATTGGTTGAACATTTTACGTCATTTTCGTCCTCCCTAAACTTAATCTTGTCCAATTAGGGTTTCTAACCAATATTGTGTTTCCAATAGGTGTTTTTGTATCATTGGATGAATAATTAGGTCATTTTCGTCCTCCCTAGGCTAATTCTTGTCCAATTAGGGTTTTTAACCAATCTTGTGCATCCAATAGATGATTTGTGTCAATGGATGAAAATTTAGGTCATTTTCATTCTCCCTAGGCTTATTCTTGTCCAATTAGGGTTTTTAACCAATCTTGTGCATCCAATAGGTGTTTTGTGTCATTGGATGAACATTTAGGTCATTTTCGTCTTCCCTAGACTAATTCTTGTCCAATTAAGGTTTCTAACCAATCTTGTACTTCCAACAGGTGTTTTGTGTCATTGGATAAACATTTAGGTCATTTTCGTCCTCCCTAAACTTAATCTTGTTTAATTAGGGTTTTTAACCAATCTTGTGCATCCAATAGGTGTTTTTGTGTCATTGGATGAATATTTATGTCATTTTCGTCCTCCTTACACTTAATCTTGTCCAATTAGGGTTTTTAACCAATCTTGTGCATCCAATAGGTGTTTTGTGTCATTGGATGAACATTTAGGTCATTTTCGTCCTCCCTAAACTTAATCTTGTCCAATTAGGGTTTCTTCTAACCAATCATGTGCATCCAATAGGTTTTTTTGTGTCATTGGATGAATATTTATGTCATTTTCGTCCTCCCTAGGCTAATTCTTGTCCAATTAAGGTTTCTAACCAATCTTGTACTTCCAACAGGTGTTTTGTGTCATTGGATGAACATTTTAGGTCATTTTCGTCCTCCCTAAACTTAATCTTGTCCAATTAGGGTTTTTAACCAATCTTGTGCATCCAATAGGTGTTTTTGTGTCATTGGATGAATATTTATGTCATTTTCGTCCTCCTTACACTTATTCTTGTCCAATTAGGGTTTTTAACCAATCTTGTGCATCCAATAGGTGTTTTGTGTCATTGGATGAACATTTAGGTCATTTTCGTCCTCCCTACACTTAATCTTGTCCAATTAGGGTTTCTAACCAATTTTGTGCATCCAATAGGTATTTTTGTGTCATTGGATGAATATTTATGTCATTTTCGTCCTCCCTACACTTAATCTTGTCCAATTAGGGTTTCTAACCAATTTTGTGCATCCAATAGGTGTTTTTGTATCATTTGATGAACATTTAGGTCATTTTCGTCCTCCCTAGGCTAATTCTTGTCCAATTAGGGTTTTTAACCAATCTTGTACTTCCAATAGGTGTTTTTGTATCATTGGATGAACATTTAGGTCATTTTCGTCCTCCCTAGGCTAATTCTTGTCCAATTAAGGTTTCTAACCAATCTTGTGCATCCAATAGGTGTTTTGTGTCATTGGATGAACATTTAGGTCATTTTCGTCCTCCCTAAACTTAATCTTGTCCAATTAGGGTTTTTAACCAATCTTGTGCATCCAATAGGTGTTTTTGTGTTGTTGGATGAATATTTATGTCATTTTCGTCCTCCTTACACTTAATTTTGTCCAATTAGGGTTTTTAACCAATCTTGTGCATCCAATAGGTGTTTTGTTTCATTGGATGAACATTTAGGTCATTTTCGTCCTCCCTAAACTTAATCTTGTCCAATTAGGGTTTTTCACCAATCTTGTGCATCCAATAGGTGTTTTTGTGTCATTGGATGAACATTTAGGTCATTTTCGTCCTCCCTAGGCTAATTCTTGTCCAATTAGGGTTTTTAACCAATCTTGTGCATCCAATAGGTGTTTTGTGTCATTGGATGAACATTTTAGGTCATTTTCGTCCTCCCTAAACTTAATCTTGTCCAATTAGGGTTTCTAACCAATTTTGTGTATCCAATAGGTGTTTTTGTATCATTGGATGAACAATTAGGTCATTTTCGTCCTCCCTAGGCCAATTCTTGTCCAATTAGGGTTTCTAACCAATCATGTGCATCCAATAGGTGTTTTGTGTCAATGGATGAAAATTTAGGTCATTTTCGTTCTCCCTAGGCTTATTCTTGTCCAATTAGGGTTTTTCACCAATCTTGTGCATCCAATAGGTGTTTTTGTGTCATTGGATGAACATTTAGGTCATTTTCGTCCTCCCTAGGCTAATTCTTGTCCAATTAGGGTTTTTAAGCAATCTTGTGCATCCAATAGGTGTTTTGTGTCATTTGATGAACGTTTAGGTCATTTTCGTCCTCCCTAGGCTAATTCTTGTCCAATTAGGGTTTTTAACCAATCTTGTGCATCCAATAGGTGTTTTTGTGTCATTGGATGAATATTTATGTCATTTTCGTCCTCCTTACACTTAATCTTGACCAATTAGGGTTTGTAACCAATCTTGTGCATCCAATAGGTGTTTTGTGTCATTGGATGAACATTTAGGTCATTTTCGTCCTCCCTAAACTTAATCTTGTCCAATTAGGGTTTCTAACCAATCATGTGCATCCAATAGGTTTTATTGTGTCATTGGATGAACAATTAGGTCATTTTCGTCCTCCTTAGGCTAATTCTTGTCCAATTAGGGTTTTTAAGCAATCTTGTGCATCCAATAGGTGTTTTGTGTCATTGGGTGAACATTTACGTCATTTTCGTCCAACCTAGGCTAATTCTTGTCCAATTAGGGTTTTTAACCAATCTTGTGCATCCAATAGGTGTTTTGTGTCATTGGATGATCGTTTAGGTCATTTTCGTCCTCCCTAGGCTAATTCTTGTCCAATTAGGGTTTTTAACCAATCTTGTGCATCCAATAGGTGTTTTTGTGTCATTGGATGAATATTTATGTCATTTTCGTCCTCCTTACACTTAATCTTGTCCAATTACGGTTTGTAACCAATCTTGTGCATCCAATAGGTGTTTTGTGTCATTGGATGAACATTTAGGTCATTTTCGTCCTCCCTAAACTTAATCTTGTCCAATTAGGGTTTTTAACCAATCTTGTGCATCCAATAGGTGTTTTTGTGTTATTGGATGAATATTTATGTCATTTTCGTCCTCCCTAAACTTAATCTTGTCCAATTAGGGTTTCTAACCAATTTTGTGCATCCAATAGGTGTTTTTGTATCATTGGATGAACAATTAGGTCATTTACGTCCTCCCTAGGCTAATTCTTGTCCAATTAGGGTTTTTAACCAATCTTTTGCATCCAATAGGTGTTTTGTGTCATTGGATGAACATTTTAGGTCATTTTCGTCCTCCCTAAACTTAATCTAGTCCAATTAGGGTTTCTAACCAATCTTGTGCATCCAATAGGTGTTTTGTGTAATTGGATGAACATTTAGGTCATTTTCGTCCTCCCTAAACTTAATGTTGTCCAATTAGGGTTTTTAACCAATCTTGTACATCCAATAGGTGTTTTTGGGTCATTGGATGAATATTTATGTCATTTTCGTCCTCCTTACACTTAATCTTGTCCAATTAGGGTTTTTAACCAATCTTGTGGTTCCAATAGGTGTTTTGTGTCATTGGATGAACATTTAGGTCATTTTCGTCCTCCCTAAACTTAATCTTGTCCAATTAGGGTTTCTAACCAATTATGTGCATCCAATAGGTTTTTTTGTGTCATTGGATGAACGATTAGGTCATTTTCGTCCTCCCTAGGCTAATTCGTGTCCAATTAGGGTTTTTAACCAATCTTGTGCATCCAATAGGTGTTTTGTGTCATTGGATGAACATTTAGGTCATTTTCGTCCTCCCTACACTTAATCTTGTCCAATTAGGGTTTCTAACCAATTTTGTGCATCCAATAGGTGTTTTTGTGTCATTGGATGAATATTTATGTCATTTTCGTCCTCCCTACACTTAATCTTGTCCAATTAGGGTTTCTAACCAATTTTGTGCATCCAATAGGTGTTTTTGTATCATTTGATGAACATTTAGGTCATTTTCGTCCTCCCTAGGCTAATTCTTGTCCAATTAGGGTTTCTAACCAATCTTGTACTTCAAATAGGTGTTTTTGTATCATTGGATGAACATTTAGGTCATTTTCGTCCTCCCTAGGCTAATTCTTGTCCAATTAGGGTTTTTAACCAATCTTGTGCATCCAATAGGTGTTTTTGTATCATTGGATGAATATTTATGTCATTTTCGTACTCCGTACACTTAATCTTGTCCAATTAGGGTTTTTAACCAATCTTGTGCATCCAATAGGTGTTTTGTGTCATTGGATGAACATTTAGGTCATTTTCGTCTTTCCTAAACTTAATCTTGTCCAATTAGGGTTTCTAACCAATCTTGTGCATCCAATAGGTGTTTTGTGTCATTGGATGAACATTTAGGTCATTTTCGTCCTCCCTACACTTAATCTTGTCCAATTAGGGTTTTTAACCAATCTTGTGCATCCAATAGGTGTTTTTGTGTCATTGGATGAACATTTAGGTCATTTTCGTTCTTCCTAAACTTAATCTTGTCCAATTAGGGTTTCTAACCAATGTTGTGCCTCCAATAGGTGTTTTTGTGACATTGGATGAACAATTAGATCATTTTCGTCCTCCCTAGGCTAATTCTTGTCCAATTAGGGTTTTTAACCCATCTTAAGCATCCAATAGGTGTTTTGTGTCATTGGACGAACAATTAGGTCATTTTTGTCCTCCCTAGGCTTATTCTTGTCCAATTAGGGTTTCTAACCAATCTTGTGCATCCAATCGGTGTTTTGTGTCAGTGGAAGAATATTTAGGTCATTTTCTTCCTCCCTTCACTTAATCTTGTCCAATTAGAGTTTTTAACCAATCTTGTGCATCCAATAGTTGTTTTGTGTCATTGGATGAACATTTAGGTCCTTTTCGTCCTCCCTAAGCTAATTCTTGTCCAATTAGGGTTTTTAACCAATCTTGTGCATCCAAAAGGTGTTTTGTGTCATTGGATGAACATTTAGGTCATTTTCGTCCTCCCTACACTTAATCTTGTCCAATTAGGGTTTTTAACCAATCTCTTGCATCCAATAGGTGTTTTTGTGTCATTAGATGAACATTTAGGTCATTTTCGTTCTACCTAAACTTAATCTTGTCCAATTAGGGTTTCTAACCAATCTTGTGCCTCCAATAGGTGTTTTTGTGACATTGGATGAACAATTAGATCATTTTTGTCCTCCCTAGGCTAATTCTTGTCCAATTAGGGTTTTTAACCCATCTTATGCATCCAATAGGTGTTTTGTGTCATTGGATGAACATTTAGGTCATTTTCGTCCTCCCTACACTTAATCTTGTCCAATTAGGGTTTCTAACCAATCTTGTACATCCAATAGGTGTTTTGTGTCATGGGATGAACATTTAGGTCATTTTTGTCCTCCCTAAACTTAATCTTGTCCAATTATGGTTTCCAACCAATCATGTGCATCCAATACGTGTTTTTGTGTCATTGGATGAACAATTAGGTCATTTTTGTCCTCCCTAGGCTTATTCTTGTCCAATTAGGGTTTCTAACCAATCTTATGCATCCAATAGGTGTTTTGTGTCATTGGATGAACAATTAGGTCATTTTCGTCCTCCCTAGGCTAATTCTTGTCCAATTAGGGTTTTTAACCAATCTTGTGCATCCAATAGGTGTTTTGTGTCATTGGATGAACACTTAGGTTATTTTCATCCTGCCTACACTTAATCTTGTCCAATTAGGGTTTTTAACCAATCTTGTGCATCCAATAGGTGTTTTGTGTCATTGGATGAACATTTAGGTCATTTTCGTCCTCCCTACACTTAATCTTGTCCAATTAGGGTTTTTAACCAATCTTGTGCATCCAATAGGTGTTTTGTGTCATTGGATGAACATTTAGGTCATTTTCGTCTTCCCTACACTTAATGTAGTCCAATTAGGGTTTTTAACCAATCTTGTGCATCCATTAGGTGTTTTGTGTCATTGGATGAACATTTAGGTCATTTTCGTCCTCCCTAGGCTAATTCTTGTCCAATTAGGGTTTTTAACCAATCTTGTGCATCCAATAGGTGTTTTGTGTCATTGGATGAACATTTTAGGTCATTTTCGTCCTCCCTAAACTTAATCTTGTCCAATTAAGGTTTCTAACCAATCTTGTGCATCCAATAGGTGTTTTGTGTCATTGGATGAACATTTAGGTCATTTTCGTCCTCCCTAAACTTAATCTTGTCCAATTAGGGTTTTTAACCAATCTTGTGCATCCAATAGGTGTTTTTGTGTTATTGGATGAATATTTATGTCATTTTCGTCCTCCCTAAACTTAATCTTGTCCAATTAGGGTTTCTAACCAATTTTGTGCATCCAATAGGTGTTTTTGTATCATTGGATGAACAATTAGGTCATTTTCGTCCTCCCTAGGCTAATTCTTGTCCAATTAGGGTTTTTAACCAATCTTGTGCATCCAATAGGTGTTTTGTGTCAATGGATGAAAATTTAGGTCATTTTCGTTCTCCCTAGGCTTATTGTTGTCCAATTAGGGTTTTTCACCAATCTTGTGCATCCAATAGGTGTTTTTGTGTCATTGGATGAACATTTAGGTCATTTTCGTCCTCCCTAGGCTAATTCTTGTCCAATTAGGGTTTTTAAGCAATCTTGTGCATCCAATAGGTGTTTTGTGTCATTGGATGAACGTTTAGGTCATTTTCGTCCTCCCTAGGCTAATTCATGTCCAATTAGGGTTTTTAACCAATCTTGTGCATCCAATAGGTGTTTTTGTATCATTGGATGAATAATTAGGTCATTTTCGTCCTCCCTAGGCTAATTCTTGTCCAATTAGGGTTTTTAACCAATGTTGTGCATCCAATAGGTGTTTTGTGTCAATGGATGAAAATTTAGGTCATTTTCGTTCTCCCTAGGCTTATTCTTGTCCAATTAGGGTTTTTCACCAATCTTGTGCATCCAATAGGTGTTTTTGTGTCATTGGATGAACATTTAGGTCATTTTCGTCCTCCCTAGGCTAATTCTGGTCCAATTAGGGTTTTTAAGCAATCTTATGCATCCAATAGGTGTTTTGTGTCATTGGATGAACGTTTAGGTCATTTTCGTCCTCCCTAGGCTAATTCATGTCCAATTAGGGTTTTTAACCAATCTTGTGCATCCAATAGGTGTTTTTGTGTCATTGGATGAATATTTATGTCATTTTCGTCCTCCTTACACTTAATCTTGTCCAATTAGGGTTTTTAACCAATCTTGTGCATCCAATAGGTGTTTTGTGTCATTGGATGAATATTTAGGTCATTTTCGTTCTCCCTAAACTTAATCTTGTCCAATAAGGGTTTCTAACCAATATTGTGCATCCAATAGGTGTTTTGTGTCATTGGATGAATATTTAGGTCATTTTCGTCCTCCCTAAACTTAATCTTGTCCAATAAGGGTTTCTAACCAATATTGTGCATCCAATAGGTGTTTTTGTATCATTGGATGAACAATTAGGTCATTTTCGTCCTCCCTAGGCTAATTCTTGTCCAATTAGGGTTTTTAACCAATATTGTGCATCCAATAGGTGTTTTGTGTCAATGGATGAAAATTTAGGTCATTTTCGTTCTCCCTAGGCTTATTCTTGTCCAATTAGGGTTTTTAACCAATCTTGTGCATCCAATAGGTGTTTTTGTGTCATTGGATGAATATTTATGTCATTTTCGTACTCCCTACACTTAATCTTGTCCAATTAGGGTTTTTAACCAATCTTGTGGATCCAATAGGTGTTTTGTGTCATTGGATGAACATTTAGGTCATTTTCGTCCTCCCTAAACTTAATCTTGTCCAATTAGGGTTTCTAACCAATTATGTGCATCCAATAGGTTTTTTTGTGTCATTGGATGAACAATTAGGTCATTTTCGTCCTCCCTAGGCTAATTCTTGTCCAATTAGGGTTTTTAACCAATCTTGTGCATCCAATAGGTGTTTGGTGTCATTGGATGAACATTTAGGTCATTTTCGTCCTCCCTACACTTAATCTTGTCCAATTAGGGTTTCTAACCAATTTTGTGCATCCAATAGGTGTTTTTGTGTCATTGGATGAATATTTATGTCATTTTCGTCCTCCCTACACTTAATCTTGTCCAATTAGGGTTTCTAACCAATTTTGTGCATCCAATAGGTGTTTATGTGTTATTTGATGAACATTTAGGTCATTTTCGTCCTCCCTAGGCTAATTCTTGTCCAATTAGGGTTTCTAACCAATCTTGTACTTCCAATAGGTGTTTTGGTGTCATTGGATGAATATTTATGTCATTTTCGTCCTCCCTACACTTAATCTTGTCCAATTAGGGTTTTTAACCAATCTTGTGCATCCAATAGGTGTTTTTGTGTCATTGGATGAATATTTATGTCATTTTCGTCCTCCCTACACTTAATCTTGTCCAATTAGGGTTTCTAACCAATTTTGTGCATCCAATAGGTGTTTTTGTATCATTGGATGAACAATTAGGTCATTTTCGTCCTCCCTAGGCTAGTTCTTGTCCAATTAGGGTTTTTAACCAATCTTGTGCATCCAATAGGTGTTTTGTGTCAATGGATGAAAATTTAGGTCATTTTCGTTCTCCCTAGGCTTATTCTTGTCCAATTAGGGTTTTTAACCAATCTTGTGCATCCAATAGGTGTTTTTGTGTCATTGGATGAATATTTATGTCATTTTCGTACTCCCTATACTTAATCTTGTCCAATTAGGGTTTTTAACCAATCTTGTGCATCCAATAGGTGTTTTTGTGTCATTGGATGAATATTTATGTCATTTTCGTCCTCCCTACACTTAATCTTGTCCAATTAGGGTTTCTAACCAATTTTGTGCATCCAATAGGTGTTTTTTTATCATTGGATGAACAATTAGGTCATGTTTGTCCTCCCTAGCCAAATTCTTGTCCAATTAGGGTTTTTAACCAATCTTGTGCATCCAATAGGTGTTTTGTGTCAATGGATGAAAAGTTAGGTCATTTTCGTTCTCCCTAGGCTTATTCTTGTCCAATTAGGGTTTTTAACCAATCTTGTGCATCCAATAGGTGTTTTTGTGTCATTGGATGAACATTTAGGTCATTTTCGTCTTTCCTAGGCTAATTCTTGTCCAATTAGGGTTTCTAACCAATCTTGTACTTCCAATAGGTGTTTTTGTATCATTTGATAAACATTTAGGTCATTTTCGTCCTCCCTAGGCTAATTCTTGTCCAATAAGGGTTTTTAACCAATCTTGTGCATCCAATAGGTGTTTTTGTGTCATTGGATGAATATTTATGTCATTTTCGTACTCCCTAGACTTAATCTTGTCCAATTAGGGTTTTTAACCAATCTTGTGCATCCAATAGGTGTTTTTGTGTCATTGGATGAATATTTATGTCATTTTCGTCCTCCTTACACTTAATCTTGTCCAATTAGGGTTTTTAACCAATCTTGTGGATCCAATAGGTGTTTTGTGTCATTGGATGAACATTTAGGTCATTTTCGTCCTCCCTAGGCTAATTCTTGTCCAATTAGGGTTTTTAACCAATCTTGTGCATCCAATAGGTGTTTTTGTGTCATTGGATGAACATTTACGTCATTTTCGTCCAACCTAGGCTAATTCTTGTCCAATTAGGGTTTTTAATCAATCTTGTGCATCCAATAGGTGTTTTTGTGTCATTGGATGAATATTTATGTCATTTTCCTACTCCCTACACTTAATCTTGTCCAATTAGGGTTTTTAACCAATCTTGTGCATCCAATAGGTGTTTTTGTGTCATTGGATGAATATTTATGTCATTTTCGTCCTCCTTACACTTAATCTTGTCCAATTAGGGTTTTTAACCAATCTTGTGGTTCCAATAGGTGTTTTGTGTCATTGGATGAACATTTAGGTCATTTTCGTCCTCCCTAAACTTAATCTTGTCCAATTAGGGTTTCTAACCAATTATGTGCATCCAATAGGTGTTTTTGTGTCATTGGATGAACATTTACGTCATTTTCGTCCAACCTAGGCTAATTCTTGTCCAATTAGGGTTTTTAATCAATCTTGTGCATCCAATAGGTGTTTTTGTGTCATTGGATGAATATTTATGTCATTTTCCTACTCCCTACACTTAATCTTGTCCAATTAGGGTTTTTAACCAATCTTGTGCATCCAATAGGTGTTTTTGTGTCATTGGATGAATATTTATGTCATTTTCGTCCTCCTTACACTTAATCTTGTCCAATTAGGGTTTTTAACCAATCTTGTGGTTCCAATAGGTGTTTTGTGTCATTGGATGAACATTTAGGTCATTTTCGTCCTCCCTAAACTTAATCTTGTCCAATTAGGGTTTCTAGCCAATTATGTGCATCCAATAGGTGTTTTTGTGTCATTGGATGAACATTTACGTCATTTTCGTCCAACCTAGGCTAATTCTTGTCCAATTAGGGTTTTTAATCAATCTTGTGCATCCAATAGGTGTTTTTGTGTCATTGGATGAATATTTATGTCATTTTCCTACTCCCTACACTTAATCTTGTCCAATTAGGGTTTCTAACCAATCTTGTACTTCCAATAGGTGTTTTTGTATCATTTGATGAACAGTTAGGTCATTTTCGTCCTCCCTAGGCTAATTCTTGTCCAATTAGGGTTTTTAACCAATCTTGTGCATTCAATAGGTGTTTTGTGTCGTTGGATGAACATTTTAGGTCATTTTCGTCCTCCCTAAACTTAATCTAGTCCAATTAGGGTTTCTAACCAATCTTGTGCATCCAATAGGTGTTTTGTGTCATTGGATGAACATTTAGGTCATTTTCGTCCTCCCTAAACTTAATGTTGTCCAATTAGGGTTTTTAACCAATCTTGTGCATCCAATAGGTGTTTTTGTGTCATTGGATGAATATTTATGTCATTTTCGTCCTCCTTACACTTAATATTGTCCAATTAGGGTTTTTAACCAATCTTGTGGATCCAATAGGTGTTTTGTGTCATTAAATGAACATTTAGGTCATTTTCGTCCTCCCTAGGCTAATTCTTGTCCAATTAAGGTTTTTAACCAATCTTGTGCATCCAATAGGTGTTTTTGTGTCATTGGATGAACATTTACGTCATTTTCGTCCAACCTAGGCTAATTCTTGTCCAATTAGGGTTTTTAATCAATCTTGTGCATCCAATAGGTGTTTTTGTGTCATTGGATGAATATTTATGTCATTTTCCTACTCCCTACACTTAATCTTGTCCAATTAGGGTTTCTAACCAATCTTGTACTTCCAATAGGTGTTTTTGTATCATTTGATGAACAGTTAGGTCATTTTCGTCCTCCCTAGGCTAATTCTTGTCCAATTAGGGTTTTTAACCAATCTTGTGCATTCAATAGGTGTTTTGTGTCGTTGGATGAACATTTTAGGTCATTTTCGTCCTCCCAAAACTTAATCTAGTCCAATTAGGGTTTCTAACCAATCTTGTGCATCCAATAGGTGTTTTGTGTCATTGGATGAACATTTAGGTCATTTTCGTCCTCCCTAAACTTAATGTTGTCCAATTAGGGTTTTTAACCAATCTTGTGCATCCAATAGGTGTTTTTGTGTCATTGGATGAATATTTATGTCATTTTCGTCCTCCTTACACTTAATCTTGTCCAATTAGGGTTTTTAACCAATCTTGTGGTTCCAATAGGTGTTTTGTGTCATTGGATGAACATTTAGGTCATTTTCGTCCTCCCTAAACTTAATCTTGTCCAAATAGGGTTTCTAACCAATTATGTGCATCCAATAGGTTTTTTTGTGTCATTGGATGAACAATTAGGTCATTTTCGTCCTCCCTAGGCTAATTCTTGTCCAATTAGGGTTTTTAACCAATCTTGTGCATCCAATAGGTGTTTTGTGTCATTGGATGAACATTTAGGTCATTTTCGTCCTCCCTACACTTAATCTTGTCCAATTAGGGTTTCTAACCAATTTTGTGCATCAAATAGGTGTTTCTGTGTCATTGGATGAATATTTATGTCATTTTCGTCCTCCCTACACTTAATCTTGTCCAATTAGGGTTTCTAACCAATTTTGTGCATCCAATAGGTGTTTTTGTATCATTGGATGAACAATTAGGTCATTTTCGTCCTCCCTAGCCAAATTCTTGTCCAATTAGGGTTTTTAACCAATCTTGTGCATCCAATAGGTGTTTTGTGTCAATGGATGAAAATTTAGGTCATTTTCGTTCTCCCTAGGCTTATTCTTGTCCAATTAGGGTTTTTAACTAATCTTGTGCATCCAATAGGTGTTTTTGTGTCATTGGATGAATATTTATGTCATTTTCGTACTCCCTACACTTAATCTTGTCCAATTAGGGTTTTTAACCAATCTTGTGCATCCAATAGGTGTTTTTGTGTCATTGGATGAATATTTATGTCATTTTCGTCCTCCCTACACTTAATCTTGTCCAATTAGGGTTTCTAACCAATTTTGTGCATCCAATAGGTGTTTTTGTATCATTGGATGAACAATTAGGTCATTTTCGTCCTCCCTAGGCTAGTTCTTGTCCAATTAGGGTTTTTAACCAATCTTGTGCATCCAATAGGTGTTTTGTGTCAATGGATGAAAATTTAGGTCATTTTCGTTCTCCCTAGGCTTATTCTTGTCCAATTAGGGTTTTTAACCAATCTTGTGGATCCAATAGGTGTTTTTGTGTCATTGGATGAACATTTAGGTCATTTTCGTCCTCCCTACACTTAATCTTGTCCAATTAGGGTTTCTAACCAATTTTGTGCATCCAATAGGTGTTTTTGTGTCATTGGATGAATATTTATGTCATTTTCGTCCTCCCTACACTTAATCTTGTCCAATTAGGGTTTCTAACCAATTTTGTGAATCCAATAGGTGTTTTTGTATTATTTGATGAACATTTAGGTCATTTTCGTCCTCCCTAGGCTAATTCTTGTCCAATTAGGGTTTCTAACCAATCTTGTACTTCCAATAGGTGTTTTTGTATCATTGGATGAACATTTAGGTCATTTTCATCCTCCCTAGGCTAATCCTTGTCCAATTAGGGTTTTTAACCAATCTTGTGCATCCAATAGGTGTTTTGTGTCATTGGATGAACATTTAGGTCATTTTCGTCTTTCCTAAACTTAATCTTGTCCAATTAGGGTTTCTAACCAATCTTGTGCATCCAATAGGTGTTTTGTGTCATTGGATGAACATTTAGGTCATTTTCGTCCTCCCTAAACTTAATCTTGTCCAATTAGAGTTTTTAACCAATCTTGTGCATCCAATAGGTGTTTTTGTGTCGTTGGATGAATATTTATGTCATTTTCGTCCTCCTTACACTTAATTTTGTCCAATTAGGGTTTTTAACCAATCTTGTGCATCCAATAGGTGTTTTGTGTCATTGGATGAACATTTAGGTCATTTTCGTCCTCCCTAAACTTAATCTTGTCGAATTAGGGTTTCTAACCAATCTTGTGCATCCAATAGGTGTTTTGTGTCAATGGATGAAAATTTAGGTCATTTTCGTTCTCCCTAGGCTTATTCTTGTCCAATTAGGGTTTTTCACCAATCTTGTGCATCCAATAGGTGTTTTTGTGTCATTGGATGAACATTTAGGTCATTTTCGTCCTCCCTCGGCTAATTCTTGTCCAATTAGGGTTTTTAAGCAATCTTGTGCATCCAATAGGTGTTTTGTGTCATTGGATGAACATTTACGTCATTTTCGTCCTCCCTAAACTTTATCTTGTCCAATTAGGGTTTCTAACCAATTAAGTGCATCCAATAGGTTTTTTTGTGTCATTGGATGAACAATTAGGTCATTTTCGTCCTTTCTAGGCTAATTCTTGTCCAATTAGGGTTTTTAACCAATATTGTGCATCCAATAGGTGTTTTGTGTCATTGGATGAACATTTAGGTCATTTTCGTCCTCCCTACACTTAATCTTGTCCAATTAGGGTTTCTAACCAATTTTGTGCATCCAATAGGTGTTTTTGTGTCATTGGATAAATATTTATGTCATTTTCGTCCTCCCTACACTTAATCTTGTCCAATTAGGGTTTCTAACCAATTTTGTGCATCCAATAGGTGTTTTTGTATCATTTGATGAACATTTAGGTCATTTTCGTCCTCCCTAGGCTAATTCTTGTCCAATTAGGGTTTCTAACCAATCTTGTACTTCAAATAGGTGTTTTTGTATCATTGGATGAACATTTAGGTCATTTTCGTCCTCCCTAGGCTAATTCTTGTCCAATTAGGGTTTTTAACCAATCTTGTGCATCCAATAGGTGTTTTGTGTCATTGGATGAACATTTAGGTCATTTTCGTCCTCCCTACACTTAATCTTGTCCAATTAGGGTTTCTAACCAATTTTGTGCATCCAATAGGTGTTTTTGTGTCATTGGATGAATATTTATGTCATTTTCGTCCTCCCTACACTTAATCTTGTCCAATTAGGGTTTCTAACCAATTTTGTGCATCCAATAGGTGTTTTTGTATCATTTGATGAACATTTAGGTCATTTTCGTCCTCCCTAGGCTAATTCTTGTCCAATTAGGGTTTCTAACCAATCTTGTACTTCAAATAGGTGTTTTTGTATCATTGGATGAACATTTAGGTCATTTTCGTCCTCCCTAGGCTAATTCTTGTCCAATTAGGGTTTTTAACCAATCTTGTGCATCCAATAGGTGTTTTTGTATCATTGGATGAATATTTATGTCATTTTCGTACTCCGTACACTTAATCTTGTCCAATTAGGGTTTTTAACCAATCTTGTGCATCCAATAGGTGTTTTGTGTCATTGGATGAACATTTAGGTCATTTTCGTCTTTCCTAAACTTAATCTTGTCCAATTAGGGTTTCTAACCAATCTTGTGCATCCAATAGGTGTTTTGTGTCATTGGATGAACATTTAGGTCATTTTCGTCCTCCCTAAACTTAATCTTGTCCAATTAGGGTTTCTAACCAATTTTGTGCATCCAATAGGTGTTTTTGTATCATTGGAGGAACATTTAGGTCATTTTTGTCCTCCCTAGGCTAATTCTTGTCCAATTAAGGTTTCTAACCAATCTTGTGCATCCAATAGGTGTTTTGTGTCATTGGATGAACATTTAGGTCATTTTCGTCCTCCCTAAACTTAATCTTGTCCAATTAGGGTTTTTAACCAATCTTGTGCATCCAATAGGTGTTTTTGTGTTATTGGATGAATATTTATGTCATTTTCGTCCTCCCTAAACTTAATCTTGTCCAATTAGGGTTTCTAACCAATTTTGTGCATCCAATAGGTGTTTTTGTATCATTGGATGAACAATTAGGTCATTTACGTCCTCCCTAGGCTAATTCTTGTCCAATTAGGGTTTTTAACCAATCTTTTGCATCCAATAGGTGTTTTGTGTCATTGGATGAACATTTTAGGTCATTTTCGTCCTCCCTAAACTTAATCTAGTCCAATTAGGGTTTCTAACCAATCTTGTGCATCCAATAGGTGTTTTGTGTAATTGGATGAACATTTAGGTCATTTTCGTCCTCCCTAAACTTAATGTTGTCCAATTAGGGTTTTTAACCAATCTTGTACATCCAATAGGTGTTTTTGGGTCATTGGATGAATATTTATGTCATTTTCGTCCTCCTTACACTTAATCTTGTCCAATTAGGGTTTTTAACCAATCTTGTGGTTCCAATAGGTGTTTTGTGTCATTGGATGAACATTTAGGTCATTTTCGTCCTCCCTAAACTTAATCTTGTCCAATTAGGGTTTCTAACCAATTATGTGCATCCAATAGGTTTTTTTGTGTCATTGGATGAACGATTAGGTCATTTTCGTCCTCCCTAGGCTAATTCGTGTCCAATTAGGGTTTTTAACCAATCTTGTGCATCCAATAGGTGTTTTGTGTCATTGGATGAACATTTAGGTCATTTTCGTCCTCCCTACACTTAATCTTGTCCAATTAGGGTTTCTAACCAATTTTGTGCATCCAATAGGTGTTTTTGTGTCATTGGATGAATATTTATGTCATTTTCGTCCTCCTTACACTTAATCTTGTCCAATTAGGGTTTTTAACCAATCTTGTGGTTCCAATAGGTGTTTTGTGTCATTGGATGAACATTTAGGTCATTTTCGTCCTCCCTAAACTTTATCTTGTCCAATTAGGGTTTCTAACCAATTATGTGCATCCAGTAGCTTTTTTTGTGTCATTGGATGAACAATTAGGTCATTTTCGTCCTCCCTAGGCTAATTCTTGTCCAATTAGGGTTTTTAACCAATCTTGTGCATCCAATAGGTGTTTTGTGTCATTGGATGAACATTTAGGTCATTTTCGTCCTCCCTAAACTTAATGTTGTCCAATTAGGGTTTTTAACCAATCTTGTGCATCCAATAGGTGTTTTTGTGTCATTGGATGAATATTTATGTCATTTTCGTCCTCCCTACACTTAATCTTGTCCAATTAGGGTTTTTAACCAATCTTGTGCATCCAATAGGTGTTTTTGTGTCATTGGATGAATATTTATGTCATTTTCGTCCTCCCTACACTTAATCTTGTCCAATTAGGGTTTCTAACCAATTTTGTGCATCCAATAGGTGTTTTTGTATCATTGGATGAACAATTAGGTCATTTTGGTCCTCCCTAGCCAAATTCTTGTCCAATTATGGTTTTTAACCAATCTTGTGCATCCAATAGGTGTTTTGTGTCATTGGATGAATAATTAGGTCATTTTCGTCCTCCCTAGTCTTATTCTTGTCCAATTAGGGTTTTTAACCAATCTTGTGCATCCAATAGGTGTTTTTGTGTCATTGGATGAACATTTAGGTCATTTTCGTCCTCCCTAAACTTAATCTTGTCCAATTAGGGTTTTTAACCAATCTTGTGCATCCAATAGGTGTTTTTGTGTCATTGGATGAATATTTATGTCATTTTCGTCCTCCTTACACTTAATCTTGTCCTATTAGGGTTTTTAACCAATCTTGTGCATCCAATAGGTGTTTTGTGTCATTGGATGAACATTTAGGTCATTTTCGTCCTCCCTAAACTTAATCTTGTCCAACTAGGGTTTCTAACCAATCATGTGCATCCAATAGGTTTTTTTGTGTCATTGGATGCACAATTAGGTCATTTTCGTCCTCCCTAGGCTAATTCTTGTCCAATTAGGGTTTTTAACAAATCTTGTGCATCCAATAGGTGTTTTATGTCAATGGATGAAAATTTAGGTCATTTTCGTTCTCCCTAGGCTTATTCTTGTCCAATTAGGGTTTTTAACCAATCTTGTGCATCCAATAGGTGTTTTTGTGTCATTGGATGAACATTTAGGTCATTTTCGTCTTCCCTAGGCTAATTCTTGTCCAATTAGGGTTTCTAACCAATCTTGTACTTCCAATAGGTGTTTTTGTATCATTTGATGAACAATTAGGTCATTTTCGTCCTCCCTAGGCTATTTCTTGTCCAATTAGGGTTTTTAACCAATCTTTTGCATCCAATAGGTGTTTTTGTGTCATTGGATGAATATTTATGTCATTTTCGTCCTCCCTACACTTAATCTTGTCCAATTAGGGTTTCTAACCAATTTTGTGCATCCAATAGGTGTTTTTGTATCATTGGATGAACAATTAGGTCATTTACGTCCTCCCTAGGCTAATTCTTGTCCAATTAGGGTTTTTAAACAATCTTGTGCATCCAATAGGTGTTTTGTGTCATTGGATGAACATTTTATGTCATTTTCGTCCTCCTTACACTTAATCTTGTCCAATTAGGGTTTTAAACCAATCTTGTGCATCCAACAGGTGTTTTGTGTCATTGGATGAACATTTAGGTCATTTTCGTCCTCCCTAAACTTAATCTTGTCCAATTAGGGTTTTTCACCAATCTTGTGCATCCAATAGGTGTTTTTGTGTCATTGGATGAATATTTATGTCATTTTCGTCCTCCCTACACTTAATCTTGTCCAATTAGGGTTTCTAACCAATTTTGTGCATCCAATAGGTGTTTTTGTATCATTGGATGAACAATTAGGTCATTTACGTCCTCCCTAGGCTAATTCTTGTCCAATTAGGGTTTTTAAACAATCTTGTGCATCCAATAGGTGTTTTGTGTCATTGGATGAACATTTTATGTCATTTTCGTCCTCCTTACAGTTAATCTTGTCCAATTAGGGTTTTTAACCAATCTTGTGCATCCAATAGGTGTTTTGTGTCATTGGATGAACATTTAGGTCATTTTCGTCCTCCCTAAACTTAATCTTGTCCAATTAGGGTTTTTAACCAATCTTGTGCATCCAATAGGTGTTTTTCTGTCATTGGATGAATATTTATGTCATTTTCGTCCTCCTTACACTTAATCTTGTCCAATTCGGGTTTTTAACCAATCTTGTGCATCCAATAGGTGTTTTGTGTCATTGGATGAACATTTAGGTCATTTTCGTCCTCCCTAAACTTAATCTTGTCCAATTAGGGTTTCAAACCAATCATGTGCATCCAATAGGTTTTTTTGTGTCATTGGATGCACAATTAGGTCATTTTCGTCCTCCCTAGGCTAATTCTTGTCCAATTAGGGTTTTTAACCAATCTTGTGCATCCAATAGGTGTTTGGTGTCATTGGAAGAACATTTTAGGTCATTTTCGTTCTCCCTAGGCTAATTCTTGTCCAATTAGGGTTTTTAAGCAATCTTGTGCATCCAATAGGTGTTTTGTGTCATTGGATGAACGTTTAGGTCATTTTCGTCCTCCCTAGGCTAATTCTTGTCCAATTAGGGTTTTTAACCAATCTTGTGCATCCAATAGGTGTTTTTGTGTCATTGGATGAATATTTATGTCATTTTCGTCCTCCTTACACTTAATCTTGTCCAATTAGGGTTTGTAACCAATCTTGTGCATCCAATAGGTGTTTTGTGTCATTGGATGAACATTTACGTCATTTTCGTCCAACCTAGGCTAATTCTTGTCCAATTAGGGTTTTTAACCAATCTTGTGCATCCAATAGGTGTTTTTGTGTCATTGGATGAATATTTATGTCATTTTCGTCCTCCCTACACTTAATCTTGTCCAATTAGGGTTTCTAACCAATTTTGTGCATCCAATAGGTGTTTTTGTATCATTGGATGAACAATTAGGTCATTTACGTCCTCCCTAGGCTAATTCTTATCCAATTAGGGTTTTTAAACAATCTTGTGCATCCAATAGGTTTTTTTGTGTCATTGGATGCACAATTAGGTCATTTTCGTCCTCCCTAGGCTAATTCTTGTCCAATTAGGGTTTTTAACCAATCTTGTGCATCCAATAGGTGTTTTGTGTCATTGGATGAACATTTTAGGTCATTTTCGTCCTCCCTAAACTTAATCTTGTCCAATTAGGGTTTCTAACCAATATTGTGCATCCAATAGGTGTTTTTGTATCATTTGATGAACAATTAGGTTATTTTCGTCCTCCCTAGGCTAATTCTTGTCCAATTAGGGTTTTTAACCAATCTTGTGCATCCAATAGGTGTTTTTGTGTCATTGGATGAATATTTATGTCATTTTCGTCCTCCTTACACTTAATCTTGTCCAATTAGGGTTTTTAACCAATCTTGTGCATCCAATAGGTGTTTTGTGTCAATGGATGAACAATTAGGTCATTTTCGTCCTCCCTAGGCTAATTCTTGTCCAATTAGGGTTTTTAACCAATCTTGTGCATCCAATAGGTGTTTTTGTGTCATTGGATGAATATTTATGTCATTTTCGTCCTCCTTACACTTAATCTTGTCCAATTAGGGTTTTTAACCAATCTTGTGCATCCAATAGGTGTTTTGTGTCAATGGATGAACAATTAGGTCATTTTCGTCCTCCCTAGGCTAATTCTTGTCCAATTAGGGTTTTTAACCAATCTTGTGCATCCAATAGGTGTTTTTGTGTCATTGGATGAATATTTATGTCATTTTCGTCCTCCTTACACTTAATCTTGTCCAATAAGGGTTTCTAACCAATATTGTGCATCCAATAGGTGTTTTTGTATCATTGGATGAACAATTAGGTCATTTTCGTCCTCCCTAGGCTAATTCTTGTCCAATTAGGGTTTTTAACCAATATTGTGCATCCAATAGGTGTTTTGTGTCAATGGATGAAAATTTAGGTCATTTTCGTTCTCCCTAGACTTATTCTTGTCCAATTAGGGTTTTTAACCAATCTTGTGCATCCAATAGGTGTTTTGTGTCAATGGATGAACAATTAGGTCATTTTCGTCCTCCCTAGGCTAATTCTTGTCCAATTAGGGTTTTTAACCAATCTTGTGCATCCAATAGGTGTTTTTGTGTCATTGGATGAATATTTATGTCATTTTCGTCCTCCCTACACTTAATCTTGTCCAATTAGGGTTTCTAACCAATTTTGTGCATCCAATAGGTGTTTTTGTATCATTGGATGAACAATTAGGTCATTTTCGTCCTCCCTAGCCAAATTCTTGTCCAATTAGGGTTTTTAACCAATCTTGTGCATCCAATAGGTGTTTTGTGTCAATGGATGAAAATTTAGGTCATTTTCGTTCTCCCTAGGCTTATTCTTGTCCAATTAGGGTTTTTAACCAATCTTGTGGATCCAATAGGTGTTTTTGTGTCATTGGATGAACATTTAGGTCATTTTCGTCCTCCCTACACTTAATCTTGTCCAATTAGGGTTTCTAACCAATTTTGTGCATCCAATAGGTGTTTTTGTGTCATTGGATGAATATTTATGTCATTTTCGTCCTCCCTACACTTAATCTTGTCCAATTAGGGTTTCTAACCAATTTTGTGAATCCAATAGGTGTTTTTGTATTATTTGATGAACATTTAGGTCATTTTCGTCCTCCCTAGGCTAATTCTTGTCCAATTAGGGTTTCTAACCAATCTTGTACTTCCAATAGGTGTTTTTGTATCATTGGATGAACATTTAGGTCATTTTCATCCTCCCTAGGCTAATCCTTGTCCAATTAGGGTTTTTAACCAATCTTGTGCATCCAATAGGTGTTTTGTGTCATTGGATGAACATTTAGGTCATTTTCGTCTTTCCTAAACTTAATCTTGTCCAATTAGGGTTTCTAACCAATCTTGTACTTCCAATAGGTGTTTTTGTATCATTGGATGAACATTTAGGTCATTTTCATCCACCCTAGGCTAATTCTTGTCCAATTAGGGTTTTTAAGCAATCTTGTGCATCCAATAGGTGTTTTGTGTCATTGGATGAACATTTACGTCATTTTCGTCCAACCTAGGCTAATTCTTGTCCAATTAGGGTTTTTAACCAATCTTGTGCATCCAATAGGTGTTTTTGTGTCATTGGATGAATATTTATGTCATTTTCGTCCTCCCTAAACTTAATCTTGTCCAATTAGGGTTTCTAACCAATCATGTGCATCCAATAGGTTTTTTTGTATCATTTGATGAACAATTAGGTCATTTTCGTCCTCCCTAGGCTAATTCTTGTCCAATTAGGGTTTTTAACCAATCTTTTGCATCCAATAGGTGTTTTTGTGTCATTGGATGAATATTTATGTCATTTTCGTCCTCCTTACACTTAATCTTGTCCAATTAGGGTTTGTAACCAATCTTGTGCATCCAATAGGTGTTTTGTGTCATTGGATGAACATTTAGGTCATTTTCGTCCTCCCTAAACTTAATCTTGTCCAATTATGGTTTCTAACCAATCATGTGCATCCAATAGGTTTTATTGTGTCATTGGATGAACAATTAGGTCATTTTCGTTCTCCCTAGGCTAATTCTTGTCCAATTAGGGTTTCTAACCAATCTTGTACTTCCAACAGGTGTTTTGTGTCAATGGATGAAAATTTAGGTCATTTTCGTTCTCCCTAGGCTTATTCTTGTCCAATTAGGGTTTTTCACCAATCTTGTGCATCCAATAGGTGTTTTTGTGTCATTGGATGAACATTTAGGTCATTTTCGTCCTCCCTAGGCTAATTCTTGTCCAATTAGGGTTTTTAAGCAATCTTGTGCATCCAATAGGTGTTTTGTGTCATAGGATGAACGTTTAGGTCATTTTCGTCCTCCCTAGGCTAATTCTTGTCCAATTAGGGTTTTTAACCAATCTTGTGCATCCAATAGGTGTTTTTGTGTCATTGGATGAATATTTATGTCATTTTCGTCCTCCTTACACTTAATCTTGTCCAATTAGGGTTTGTAACCAATCTTGTGCATCCAATAGGAGTTTTGTGTCATTGGATGAACATTTAGGTCATTTTCGTCCTCCCTAAACTTAATCTTGTCCAATTAGGGTTTCTAACCAATCATGTGCATCCAATAGGTTTTATTGTGTCATTGGATGAACAATTAGGTCATTTTCGTCCTCCTTAGGCTAATCCTTGTCCAATTAGGGTTTTTAAGCAATCTTGTGCATCCAATAGGTGTTTTGTGTCATTGGGTGAACATTTACGTCATTTTCGTCCAACCTAGGCTAATTCTTGTCCAATTAGGGTTTTTAACCAATCTTGTGCATCCAATAGGTGTTTTGTGTCATTGGATGAACGTTTAGGTCATTTTCGTCCTCCCTAGGCTAATTCTTGTCCAATTAGGGTTTTTAACCAATCTTGTGCATCCAATAGGTGTTTTTGTGTCATTGGATGAATATTTATGTCATTTTCGTCCTCCCTAAACTTAATCTTGTCCAATTAGGGTTTCTAACCAATCATGTGCATCCAATAGGTTTTTTTGTGTCATTGGATGAACAATTAGGTCATTTTCGTCCTCCCTAGGCTAATTCTTGTCCAATTAGGGTTTTTAAGCAATCTTTTGCATCCAATAGGTGTTTTGTGTCATTGGATGAACATTTAGGTCATTTTCGTCCTCCCTAGGCTAATTCTTGTCCAATTAGGGTTTCTAACCAATCTTGTACTTCCAATAGGTGTTTTTGTGTCATTGGATGAATATTTATGTCATTTTCGTCCTCCCTAGGCTAATTCTTGTCCAATTAGGGTTTTTAACCAATCTTGTGCATCCAATAGGTGTTTTTGTGTCATGGGATGAATATTTATGTCATTTTCGTCCTCCCTAAACTTAATCTTGTCCAATTAGGGTTTTTAACCAATCTTGTACATCCAATAGGTGTTTTGTGTCATTGGATGAACATTTAGGTCATTTTCGTCTTTCCTAAACTTAATCTTGTCCAATTAGGGTTTCTAACCAATCTTGTGCATCCAATACGTGTTTTGTGTCATTGGATGAACATTTAGGTCATTTTCGTCCTCCCTAGGCTTATTCTTGTCCAATTAGGGTTTCTAACCAATCTTGTGCATCCAATAGGTGTTTTGTGTCATTGGATGAACATTTAGGTCATTTTCGTCCTCCCTAGGCTTATTCTTGTCCAATTAGGGTTTTTAACCAATCTTGTGGATCCAATAGGTGTTTTTGTGTCATTGGATGAATATTTATGTCATTTTCGTAGTCCCTACACTTAATCTTGTCCTATTTGGGATTTTAACCAATCTTGTGCATCCAATAGGTGTTTTTGTGTCATTGGATGAATATTTATGTCATTTTCGTACTCCCTACACTTAATCTTGTCCAATTAGGGTTTCTAACCAATTTTGTGCATCCAATAGGTGTTTTTTTGTATCATTGGATGAACAATTAGGTCATTTTCGTCCTCCCTAGCCAAATTCTTGTCCAATTAGGGTTTTTAACCAATCTTGTGCATCCAATAGGTGTTTTGTGTCAATGGATGAAAATTTAGGTCATTTTCGTTCTCCCTAGGCTTATTCTTGTCCAATTAGGGTTTTTAACCAATCTTGTGTATCCAATAGGTGTTTTTGTGTCATTGGATGAACATTTAGGTCATTTTCGTCTTCCCTAGGCTAATTCTTGTCCAATTAGGGTTTCTAACCAATCTTGTACTTCCAATAGGTGTTTTTGTATCATTTGATAAACATTTAGGTCATTTTCGTCCTCCCTAGGCTAATTCTTGTCCAATAAGGGTTTTTAACCAATCTTGTGCATCCAATAGGTGTTTTTGTGTCATTGGATGAATATTTATGTCATTTTCGTACTCCCTACACTTAATCTTGTCCAATTAGGGTTTTTAACCAATCTTGTGCATCCAATAGGTGTTTTTGTGTCATTGGATGACTATTTATGTCATTTTCGTCCTCCTTACACTTAATCTTGTCCAATTAGGGTTTTTAACCAATCTTGTGGATCCAATAGGTGTTTTGTGTCATTGGATGAACATTTAGGTCATTTTCGTCCTTTCTAGGCTAATTCTTGTCCAATTAGGGTTTTTAACCAATCTTGTGCATCCAATAGGTGTTTTTGTGTCATTGGATGAACATTTATGTCATTTTCGTCCAACCTAGGCTAATTCTTGTCCAATTAGGGTTTTTAACCAATCTTGTGCATCCAATAGGTGTTTTTGTGTCATTGGATGAATATTTATGTCATTTTCGTACTCCCTACACTTAATCTTGTCCAATTAGCGTTTCTAACCAATCTTGTACTTCCAATAGGTGTTTTTGTATCATTTGATGAACAGTTAGGTCATTTTCGTCCTCCCTAGACTAATTCTTGTCCAATTAGGGTTTTTAACCAATCTTGTGCATCCAATAGGTGTTTTTGTGTTATTGGATGAATATTTATGTCATTTTCGTCCTCCCTAAACTTAATCTTGTCCAATTAGGGTTTCTAACCAATTTTGTGCATCCAATAGGTGTTTTTGTATCATTGGATGAACAATTAGGTCATTTACGTCCTCCCTAGGCTAATTCTTGTCCAATTAGGGTTTTTAACCAATCTTGTGCATCCAATAGGTGTTTTGTGTCATTGGATGAACATTTTAAGTCATTTTCGTCCTCCCTAAACTTAATCTAGTCCAATTAGGGTTTCTAACCAATCTTGTGCATCCAATAGGTGTTTTGTGTCATTGGATGAACATTTAGGTCATTTTCGTCCTCCCTAATCTTAATGTTGTCCAATTAGGGTTTTTAACCAATCTTGTGCATCCAATAGGTGTTTTTGTGTTATTGGATGAATATTTATGTCATTTTCGTCCTCCCTAAACTTAATCTTGTCCAATTAGGGTTTCTAACCAATTTTGTGCATCCAATAGGTGTTTTTGTATCATTGGATGAACAATTAGGTCATTTACGTCCTCCCTAGGCTAATTCTTGTCCAATTAGGGTTTTTAACCAATCTTGTGCATCCAATAGGTGTTTTGTGTCATTGGATGAACATTTTAAGTCATTTTCGTCCTCCCTAAACTTAATCTAGTCCAATTAGGGTTTCTAACCAATCTTGTGCATCCAATAGGTGTTTTGTGTCATTGGATGAACATTTAGGTCATTTTCGTCCTCCCTAAACTTAATGTTGTCCAATTAGGGTTTTTAACCAATCTTGTGCATCCAATAGGTGTTTTTGTGTCATTGGATGAATATTTATGTCATTTTCGTCCTCCTTACACTTAATCTTGTCCAATTAGGGTTTTTAACCAATCTTGTGGTTCCAATAGGTGTTTTGTGTCATTGGATGAACATTTAGGTCATTTTCGTCCTCCCTAAACTTTATCTTGTCCAATTAGGGTTTCTAACCAATTAGGTGCATCCAGTAGGTTTTTTTGTGTCATTGGATGAACAATTAGGTCATTTTCGTCCTCCCTAGGCTAATTCTTGTCCAATTAGGGTTTTTAACCAATCTTGTGCATCCAATAGGTGTTTTGTGTCATTGGATGAACATTTAGGTCATTTTCGTCATCCCTAGGCTTAATCTTGTCCAATTAGGGTTTCTAACCAATCTTGTGCATCCAATAGGTGTTTTGTGTCATTGGATGAACATTTAGGTCATTTTCGTCCTCCCTACACTTAATCTTGTCCAATTAGGGTTTTTAACCAATCTTGTGCATCCAATAGGTGTTTTTGTGTCGTTGGATGAATATTTATGTCATTTTCGTCCTCCTTACACTTAATTTTGTCCAATTAGGGTTTTTAACCAATCTTGTGCATCCAATAGGTGTTTTGTGTCATTGGATGAACATTTAGGTCATTTTCGTCCTCCCTAAACTTAATCTTGTCGAATTAGGGTTTCTAACCAATCTTGTGCATCCAATAGGTGTTTTGTGTCAATGGATGAAAATTTAGGTCATTTTCGTTCTCCCTAGGCTTATTCTTGTCCAATTAGGGTTTTTCACCAATCTTGTGCATCCAATAGGTGTTTTTGTGTCATTGGATGAACATTTAGGTCATTTTCGTCCTCCCTAGGCTAATTCTTGTCCAATTAGGGTTTTTAAGCAATCTTGTGCATCCAATAGGTGTTTTGTGTCATTGGATGAACATTTACGTCATTTTCGTCCTCCCTAAACTTTATCTTGTCCAATTAGGGTTTCTAACCAATTATGTGCATCCAATAGGTTTTTTTGTGTCATTGGATGAACAATTAGGTCATTTTCGTCCTCCCTAGGCTAATTCTTGTCCAATTAGGGTTTTTAACCAATATTGTGCATCCAATAGGTGTTTTGTGTCATTGGATGAACATTTAGGTCATTTTCGTCCTCCCTACACTTAATCTTGTCCAATTAGGGTTTCTAACCAATTTTGTGCATCCAATAGGTGTTTTTGTGTCATTGGATGAATATTTATGTCATTTTCGTCCTCCTTACACTTAATCTTGTCCAATTAGGGTTTTTAACCAATCTTGTGGTTCCAATAGGTGTTTTGTGTCATTGGATGAACATTTAGGTCATTTTCGTCCTCCCTAAACTTAATCTTGTCCAATTAGGGTTTCTAACCAATTATGTGCATCCAATAGGTGTTTTTGTGTCATTGGATGAACATTTACGTCATTTTCGTCCAACCTAGGCTAATTCTTGTCCAATTAGGGTTTTTAATCAATCTTGTGCATCCAATAGGTGTTTTTGTGTCATTGGATGAATATTTATGTCATTTTCCTACTCCCTACACTTAATCTTGTCCAATTAGGGTTTCTAACCAATCTTGTACTTCCAATAGGTGTTTTTGTATCATTTGATGAACAGTTAGGTCATTTTCGTCCTCCCTAGGCTAATTCTTGTCCAATTAGGGTTTTTAACCAATCTTGTGCATTCAATAGGTGTTTTGTGTCGTTGGATGAACATTTTAGGTCATTTTCGTCCTCCCTAAACTTAATCTAGTCCAATTAGGGTTTCTAACCAATCTTGTGCATCCAATAGGTGTTTTGTGTCATTGGATGAACATTTAGGTCATTTTCGTCCTCCCTAAACTTAATGTTGTCCAATTAGGGTTTTTAACCAATCTTGTGCATCCAATAGGTGTTTTTGTGTCATTGGATGAATATTTATGTCATTTTCGTCCTCCTTACACTTAATATTGTCCAATTAGGGTTTTTAACCAATCTTGTGGATCCAATAGGTGTTTTGTGTCATTGGATGAACATTTAGGTCATTTTCGTCCTCCCTAGGCTAATTCTTGTCCAATTAGGGTTTTTAACCAATCTTGTGCATCCAATAGGTGTTTTTGTGTCATTGGATGAACATTTACGTCATTTTCGTCCAACCTAGGCTAATTCTTGTCCAATTAGGGATTTTTAACCAATCTTGTGCATCCAATAGGTGTTTTTGTGTCATTGGATGAATATTTATGTCATTTTCGTACTCCCTACACTTAATCTTGTCCAATTAGGGTTTTTAACCAATCTTGTGCATCCAATAGGTGTTTTTGTGTCATTGGATGAATATTTATGTCATTTTCGTCCTCCTTACACTTAATCTTGTCCAATTAGGGTTTTTAACCAATCTTGTGGATCCAATAGGTGTTTTGTGTCATTGGATGAACATTTAGGTCATTTTTGTCCTCCCTAAACTTAATCTTGTCCAATTAGGGTTTCTAACCAATCTTGTACTTCCAATAGGTGTTTTTGTATCATTTGATAAACATTTAGGTCATTTTCGTCCTCCCTAGGCTAATTCTTGTCCAATAAGGGTTTTTAACCAATCTTGTGCATCCAATAGGTGTTTTTGTGTCATTGGATGAATATTTATGTCATTTTCGTACTCCCTAGACTTAATCTTGTCCAATTAGGGTTTTTAACCAATCTTGTGCATCCAATAGGTGTTTTTGTGTCATTGGATGAATATTTATGTCATTTTCGTCCTCCTTACACTTAATCTTGTCCAATTAGGGTTTTTAACCAATCTTGTGGATCCAATAGGTGTTTTGTGTCATTGGATGAACATTTAGGTCATTTTCGTCCTTTCTAGGCTAATTCTTGTCCAATTAGGGTTTTTAACCAATCTTGTGCATCCAATAGGTGTTTTTGTGTCATTGGATGAACATTTATGTCATTTTCGTCCAACCTAGGCTAATTCTTGTCCAATTAGGGTTTTTAACCAATCTTGTGCATCCAATAGGTGTTTTTATGTCATTGGATGAATATTTATGTCATTTTCGTACTCCCTACACTTAATCTTGTCCAATTAGCGTTTCTAACCAATCTTGTACTTCCAATAGGTGTTTTTGTATCATTTGATGAACAGTTAGGTCATTTTCGTCCTCCCTAGACTAATTCTTGTCCAATTAGGGTTTTTAACCAATCTTGTGCATCCAATAGGTGTTTTTGTGTTATTGGATGAATATTTATGTCATTTTCGTCCTCCCTAAACTTAATCTTGTCCAATTAGGGTTTCTAACCAATTTTGTGCATCCAATAGGTGTTTTTGTATCATTGGATGAACAATTAGGTCATTTACGTCCTCCCTAGGCTAATTCTTGTCCAATTAGGGTTTTTAACCAATCTTGTGCATCCAATAGGTGTTTTTGTGTCATTGGATGAATATTTATGTCATTTTCGTCCTCCTTACACTTAATCTTGTCCAATTAGGGTTTTTAACCAATCTTGTGGATCCAATAGGTGTTTTGTGTCATTGGATGAATATTTAGGTCATTTTCGTCCTCCCTAAACTTAATCTTGTCCAATAAGGGTTTCTAACCAATATTGTGCATCCAATAGGTGTTTTGTGTCATTGGATGAATATTTAGGTCATTTTCGTCCTCCCTAAACTTAATCTTGTCCAATAAGGGTTTCTAACCAATCTTGTGCATCCAATAGGTGTTTTTGTATCATTGGATGAACAATTAGGTCATTTTCGTCCTCCCTAGGCTAATTCTTGTCCAATTAGGGTTTTTAACCAATCTTGTGCATCCAATAGGTGTTTTGTGTCAATGGATGAAAATTTAGGTCATTTTCGTTCTCCCTAAACTTAATCTTGTCCAATTAGGGTTTCTAACCAATATTGTGCATCCAATAGGTGTTTTTGTATCATTTGATGAACAATTAGGTTATTTTCGTCCTCCCTAGGCTAATTCTTGTCCAATTAGGGTTTTTAACCAATCTTGTGCATCCAATAGGTGTTTTTGTGTCATTGGATGAATATTTATGTCATTTTCGTCCTCCTTACACTTAATCTTGTCCAATTAGGGTTTTTAACCAATCTTGTGGTTCCAATAGGTGTTTTGTGTCATTGGATGAACATTTAGGTCATTTTCGTCCTCCCTAAACTTTATCTTGTCCAATTAGGGTTTCTAACCAATTATGTGCATCCAGTAGCTTTTTTTGTGTCATTGGATGAACAATTAGGTCATTTTCGTCCTCCCTAGGCTAATTCTTGTCCAATTAGGGTTTTTAACCAATCTTGTGCATCCAATAGGTGTTTTGTGTCATTGGATGAACATTTAGGTCATTTTCGTCCTCCCTAAACTTAATCTTGTCCAATTAGGGTTTTTGACCAATCTTGTGCATCCAATAGGTGTTTTTGTGTCATTGGATGAATATTTATGTCATTTTCGTACTCCCTACACTTAATCTTGTCCAATTAGGGTTTTTAACCAATCTTGTGCATCCAATAGGTGTTTTTGTGTCATTGGATGAATATTTATGTCATTTTCGTCCTCCTTACGTTTAATCTTGTCCAATTACGGTTTTTAACCAATCTTGTGGATCCAATAGGTGTTTTGTGTCATTGGATGAACATTTAGGTCATTTTCGTCCTCCCTAGGCTAATTCTTGTCCAATTAGGGTTTTTAACCAATCTTGTGCATCCAATAGGTGTTTTTGTGTCATTGGATGAACATTTACGTCATTTTCGTCCATCCTAGGCTAATTCTTGTCCAATTAGGGTTTTTAGCCAATCTTGTGCATCCAATAGGTGTTTTTGTGTCATTGGATGAATATTTATGTCATTTTCGTACTCCCTACACTTAATCTTGTCCAATTAGGGTTTTTAACCAATCTTGTGCATCCAATAGGTGTTTTTGTGTCATTGGATGAATATTTATGTCATTTTCGTCCTCCCTACACTTAATCTTGTCAAATTAGGGTTTCTAACCAATTTTGTGCATCCAATAGGTGTTTTTGTATCATTGGATGAACAATTAGGTCATTTTCGTCCTCCCTAGCCAAATTCTTGTCCAATTAGGGTTTTTAACCAATCTTGTGCATCCAATAGGTGTTTTGTGTCAATGGATGAAAATTTAGGTCATTTTCGTTCTCCCTAGGCTTATTCTTGTCCAATTAGGGTTTTTAACCAATCTTGTGCATCCAATAGGTGTTTTTGTGTCATTGGATGAACATTTAGGTCATTTTCGTCTTTCCTAGGCTAATTCTTGTCCAATTAGGGTTTCTAACCAATCTTGTACTTCCAATAGGTGTTTTTGTATCATTTGATAAACATTTAGGTCATTTTCGTCCTCCCTAGGCTAATTCTTGTCCAATAAGGGTTTTTAACCAATCTTGTGCATCCAATAGGTGTTTTTGTGTCATTGGATGAATATTTATGTCATTTTCGTACTCCCTACACTTAATCTTGTCCAATTAGGGTTTTTAACCAATCTTGTGCATCCAATAGGTGTTTTTGTGTCATTGGATGAACAATTAGGTCATTTTCGTCCTCCCTAGGCTAATTCTTGTCCAATTAGGGTTTTTAACCAATCTTGTGCATCCAATAGGTGTTCTGTGTCATTGGATGAACATTTAGGTCATTTTCGTCATCCCTAGGCTTAATCTTGTCCAATTAGGGTTTCTAACCAATCTTGTGCATCCAATAGGTGTTTTGTGTCATTGGATGAACATTTAGGTCATTTTCGTCCTCCCTACACTTAATCTTGTCCAATTAGGGTTTTTAACCAATCTTGTGCATCCAATAGGTGTTTTTGTGTCGTTGGATGAATATTTATGTCATTTTCGTCCTCCTTACACTTAATTTTGTCCAATTAGGGTTTTTAACCAATCTTGTGCATCCAATAGGTGTTTTGTGTCATTGGATGAACATTTAGGTCATTTTCGTCCTCCCTAAACTTAATCTTGTCGAATTAGGGTTTCTAACCAATCTTGTGCATCCAATAGGTGTTTTGTGTCAATGGATGAAAATTTAGGTCATTTTCGTTCTCCCTAGGCTTATTCTTGTCCAATTAGGGTTTTTCACCAATCTTGTGCATCCAATAGGTGTTTTTGTTTCATTGGATGAACATTTAGGTCATTTTCGTCCTCCCTAGGCTAATTCTTGTCCAATTAGGGTTTTTAAGCAATCTTGTGCATCCAATAGGTGTTTTGTGTCATTGGATGAACGTTTAGGTCATTTTCGTCCTCCCTAGGCTAATTCTTGTCCAATTAGGGTTTCTAACCAATATTGTGCATCCAATAGGTGTTTTTGTATCATTGGATGAATAATTAGGTCATTTTCGTCCTCCCTAGGCTAATTCTTGTCCAATTAGGGTTTTTAACCAATCTTGTGCATCCAATAGTTGTTTTGTGTCAATGGATGAAAATTTAGGTCATTTTCGTTCTCCCTAGGCTTATTCTTGTCCAATTAGGGTTTTTCACCAATCTTGTGCATTCAATAGGTGTTTTTGTGTCATTGGATGAACATTTAGGTCATTTTCGTCCTCCCTAGGCTAATTCTTGTCCAATTAGGGTTTTTAAGCAATCTTGTGCATCCAATAGGTGTTTTGTGTCATTGGATGAACGTTTAGGTCATTTTCGTCCTCCCTAGGCTAATTCTTGTCCAATTAGGGTTTTTAACCAATCTTGTGCATCCAATAGGTGTTTTTGTGTCATTGGATGAATATTTATGTCATTTTCGTCCTCCTTACACTTAATCTTGTCCAATTAGGGTTTGTAACCAATCTTGTGCATCCAATAGGTGTTTTTGTGTCATTGCATGAATATTTATGTCATTTTCGTCCTCCCTACACTTAATCTTCTCCAATTAGGGTTTCTAACCAATTTTGTGCATCCAATAGGTGTTTTTGTATCATTGGATGAACAATTAGGTCATTTACGTCCTCCCTAGGCTAATTCTTGTCCAATTAGGGTTTTTAAACAATCTTGTGCATCCAATAGGTGTTTTGTGTCATTGGATGAACATTTTATGTCATTTTCGTCCTCCTTACACTTAATCTTGTCCAATTAGGGTTTTTAACTAATCTTGTGCATCCAATAGGTGTTTTGTGTCATTGGATGAACATTTAGGTCATTTTCGTCCTCCCTAAACTTAATCTTGTCCAATTAGGGTTTTTAACCAATCTTGTGCATCCAATAGGTGTTTTTCTGTCATTGGATGAATATTTATGTCATTTTCGTCCTCCTTACACTTAATCTTGTCCAATTAGGGTTTGTAACCAATCTTGTGCATCCAATAGGTGTTTTTGTGTCATTGCATGAATATTTATGTCATTTTCGTCCTCCCTACACTTAATCTTGTCCAGTTAGGGTTTCTAACCAATTTTGTGCATCCAATAGGTGTTTTTGTATCATTGGATGAACAATTAGGTCATTTACGTCCTCCCTAGGCTAATTCTTGTCCAATTAGGGTTTTTAACCAATCTTGTGCATCCAATAGGTGTTTTGTGTCATTGGATGAACATTTTAAGTCATTTTCGTCCTCCCTAAACTTAATCTAGTCCAATTAGGGTTTCTAACCAATCTTGTGCATCCAATAGGTGTTTTGTGTCATTGGATGAACATTTAGGTCATTTTCGTCCTCCCTAAACTTAATGTTGTCCAATTAGGGTTTTTAACCAATCTTGTGCATCAATAGGTGTTTTTGTGTCATTGGATGAATATTTATGTCATTTTCGTCCTCCTTACACTTAATCTTGTCCAATTAGGGTTTTTAACCAATCTTGTGGTTCCAATAGGTGTTTTGTGTCATTGGATGAACATTTAGGTCATTTTCGTCCTCCCTAAACTTTATCTTGTCCAATTAGGGTTTCTAACCAATTATGTGCATCCAGTAGCTTTTTTTGTGTCATTGGATGAACAATTAGGTCATTTTCGTCCTCCCTAGGCTAATTCTTGTCCAATTAGGGTTTTTAACCAATCTTGTGCATCCAATTGGTGTTTTGTGTCATTGGATGAACATTTAGGTCATTTTCGTCCTCCCTACACTTAATCTTGTCCAATTAGGGTTTCTAACCAATTTTGTGCATCCAATAGGTGTTTTTGTGTCATTGGATGAATATTTATGTCATTTTCGTCCTCCCTACACTTAATCTTGTCCAATTAGGGTTTCTAACCAATTTTGTGCATCCAATAGGTGTTTTTGTATCATTTGATGAACATTTAGGTCATTTTCGTCCTCCCTAGGCTAATTCTTGTCCAATTAGGGTTTCTAACCAATCTTGTACTTCAAATAGGTGTTTTTGTATCATTGGATGAACATTTAGGTCATTTTCGTCCTCCCTAGGCTAATTCTTGTCCAATTAGGGTTTTTAACCAATCTTGTGCATCCAATAGGTGTTTTTGTATCATTGGATGAATATTTATGTCATTTTCGTACTCCGTACACTTAATCTTGTCCAATTAGGGTTTTTAACCAATCTTGTGCATCCAATAGGTGTTTTGTGTCATTGGATGAACATTTAGGTCATTTTCGTCTTTCCTAAACTTAATCTTGTCCAATTAGGGTTTCTAACCAATCTTGTGCATCCAATAGGTGTTTTGTGTCATTGGATGAACATTTAGGTCATTTTCGTCCTCCCTACACTTAATCTTGTCCAATTAGGGTTTTTAACCAATCTTGTGCAACCAATAGGTGTTTTTGTGTCATTGGATCAACAATTAGGTCATTTTCGTCCTCCCTATGCTAATTCTTGTCCAATTAGAGTTTTTAACCAATCTTGTGCATCCAATAGGTGTTTTTGTGTCATTGGATGAATATTTAGATCATTTTCGTCCTCCCTACACTTAATCTTGTCCAATTAGGGTTTCTAACCAATCTTGTGCATCCAATAGGTGTTTTGTGTCATTGGATGAACATTTAGGTCATTTTCGTCCTCCCTACACTTAATCTTGTCCAATTAGGGTTTTTAACCAATCTTGTGCATCCAATGGGTGTTTTTGTGTCTTTGGATGAATATTTAGGTCATTTTCGTCCTCCCTATACTTAATCTTGTCCAATTAGGGTTTCTAACCAATCTTGTGCAACCAATAGGTGTTTTTGTGTCATTGGATAAACAATTAGGTCATTTTCGTCCTCCCTATGCTAATTCTTGTCCAATTAGGGTTTTTAACCAATCCTCTGCATCCAACAGGTGTTTTTGTGTCGCTGGATGAACATTTAGGTCATTTTCGTCCTCCCTAGGCTCATTTTTGTCCAATTAGGGTTTTTAACCAATCTTGTGCATCCAATAGGTGTTTTGCGTCATTGGATGAACATTTTGGTCATTTTCGTCCTCCCTATACCTAATCTTGTCCAATTAGGGTTTCTAACCAATCTTGTGCATCCAATAGGTGTGTTAGTGTCATTGGATTAATAATTAGGTCATTTTTGTCTTCCCTAGGCTCATTCTTGTCCAATTAGGGTTTTTAACCAATCTTGTGCATCCAATAGGTGTTTTGTGTCATTGGATGAACATTTAGGTCATTTTCGTCCTTCCTACACATAATCTTGTCCAATTAGGGTTTTTAACCAATCTTGTGCATCCAATAGGTGTTTTTGTGTCATTGGATGAATATTTAGGTCATTTTCGTCCTCCCTATACTTAATCTTGTCCAATTAGGGTTTTTAACCAATCTTGTGCATCCAATAGTTGTTTTTGTGTCATTGGAAGAATATTTAGGTCATTTTCGTCCTCCCTACACTTAATCTTGTCCAATTAGGGTTTCTAACCAATGTTGTGCAACCAATAGGTGTTTTTGTGTCATTGGATGAATAATTAGGTCATTTTCGTCCTCCCTAGGCTAATTCTTGTCCAATTAGGATTTTTAACCAATCTTGTGCATCCAACAGGTGTTTTTGTGTCATTGGATGAACATTTAGGTCATTTTCGTCCTCCCTACACTTAATCTTGTCCAATTAGGGTTTTTAACCAATCTTGTGCATCCAATAGGTGTTTTTGTGTCATTGGATGAATATTTATGTCATTTTCGTCCTCCTTACACTTAATCTTGTCCAATTAGGGTTTCTAACCAATCTTGTACTTCCAATAGGTGTTTTTGTATCATTTGATAAACATTTAGGTCATTTTCGTCCTCCCTAGGCTAATTCTTGTCCAATAAGGGTTTTTAACCAATCTTGTGCATCCAATAGGTATTTTTGTATCATTGGATGAATATTTATGTCATTTTCGTACTCCGTACACTTATTCTTGTCCAATTAGGGTTTTTAACCAATCTTGTGCATCCAATAGGTGTTTTTGTGTCATTGGATGAATATTTATGTCATTTTCGTCCTCCTTACACTTAATCTTGTCCAATTAGGGTTTTTAACCAATCTTGTGGTTCCAATAGGTGTTTTGTGTCATTGGATGAACATTTAGGTCATTTTCGTCCTCCCTAAACTTTATCTTGTCCAATTAGGGTTTCTAACCAATTATGTGCATCCAGTAGCTTTTTTTGTGTCATTGGATGAACAATTAGGTCATTTTCGTCCTCCCTAGGCTAATTCTTGTCCAATTAGGGTTTTTAACCAATCTTGTGCATCCAATAGGTGTTTTGTGTCATTGGATGAACATTTAGGTCATTTTCGTCCTCCCTAAACCTAATCTTGTCCAATTAGGGTTTTTAAGCAATCTTGTGCATCCAATAGGTGTTTTGTGTCATTGGATGAACATTTAGGTCATTTTCGTCCTCCCTACACTTAATCTTGTCCAATTAGGGTTTTTAACCAATCTTGTGCATCCAATAGGTGTTTTTGTGTCGTTGGATGAATATTTATGTCATTTTCGTCCTCCTTACACTTAATTTTGTCCAATTAGGGTTTTTAACCAATCTTGTGCATCCAATAGGTGTTTTGTATCATTGGATGAACATTTAGGTCATTTTCGTCCTCCCTAAACTTAATCTTGTCGAATTAGGGTTTCTAACCAATCTTGTGCATCCAATAGGTGTTTTGTGTCAATGGATGAAAATTTAGGTCATTTTCGTTCTCCCTAGGCTTATTCTTGTCCAATTAGGGTTTTTCACCAATCTTGTGCATCCAATAGGTGTTTTTGTGTCATTGGATGAACATTTAGGTCATTTTCGTCCTCCCTCGGCTAATTCTTGTCCAATTAGGGTTTTTAAGCAATCTTGTGCATCCAATAGGTGTTTTGTGTCATTGGATGAACATTTACGTCATTTTCGTCCTCCCTAAACTTTATCTTGTCCAATTAGGGTTTCTAACCAATTAAGTGCATCCAATAGGTTTTTTTGTGTCATTGGATGAACAATTAGGTCATTTTCGTCCTTTCTAGGCTAATTCTTGTCCAATTAGGGTTTTTAACCAATATTGTGCATCCAATAGGTGTTTTGTGTCATTGGATGAACATTTAGGTCATTTTCGTCCTCCCTACACTTAATCTTGTCCAATTAGGGTTTCTAACCAATTTTGTGCATCCAATAGGTGTTTTTGTGTCATTGGATAAATATTTATGTCATTTTCGTCCTCCCTACACTTAATCTTGTCCAATTAGGGTTTCTAACCAATTTTGTGCATCCAATAGGTGTTTTTGTATCATTTGATGAACATTTAGGTCATTTTCGTCCTCCCTAGGCTAATTCTTGTCCAATTAGGGTTTCTAACCAATCTTGTACTTCAAATAGGTGTTTTTGTATCATTGGATGAACATTTAGGTCATTTTCGTCCTCCCTAGGCTAATTCTTGTCCAATTAGGGTTTTTAACCAATCTTGTGCATCCAATAGGTGTTTTTGTGTCATGGGATGAATATTTATGTCATTTTCGTCCTCCCTAAACTTAATCTTGTCCAATTAGGGTTTTTAACCAATCTTGTGCATCCCATAGGTGTTTTGTGTCATTGGATGAACATTTAGGTCATTTTCGTCTTTCCTAAACTTAATCTTGTCCAATTAGGGTTTCTAACCAATCTTGTGCATCCAATAGGTGTTTTGTGTCATTGGATGAACATTTAGGTCATTTTCGTCCTCCCTACACTTAATCTTGTCCAATTAGGGTTTTTAACCAATCTTGTGCATCCAATAGGTGTTTTTGTGTCGTTGGATGAATATTTATGTCATTTTCGTCCTCCTTACACTTAATTTTGTCCAATTAGGGTTTTTAACCAATCTTGTGCATCCAATAGGTGTTTTGTGTCATTGGATGAACATTTTAAGTCATTTTCGTCCTCCCTAAACTTAATCTAGTCCAATTAGGGTTTCTAACCAATCTTGTGCATCCAATAGGTGTTTTGTGTCATTGGATGAACATTTAGGTCATTTTCGTCCTCCCTAAACTTAATGTTGTCCAATTAGGGTTTTTAACCAATCTTGTGCATCCAATAGGTGTTTTTGTGTCATTGGATGAATATTTATGTCATTTTCGTCCTCCTTACACTTAATCTTGTCCAATTAGGGTTTTTAACCAATCTTGTGGTTCCAATAGGTGTTTTGTGTCATTGGATGAACATTTAGGTCATTTTCGTCCTCCCTAAACTTTATCTTGTCCAATTAGGGTTTCTAACCAATTAGGTGCATCCAGTAGGTTTTTTTGTGTCATTGGATGAACAATTAGGTCATTTTCGTCCTCCCTAGGCTAATTCTTGTCCAATTAGGGTTTTTAACCAATCTTGTGCATCCAATAGGTGTTTTGTGTCATTGGATGAACATTTAGGTCATTTTCGTCCTCCCTAAACTTAATCTTGTCCAATTAGGGTTTTTGACCAATCTTGTGCATCCAATAGGTGTTTTTGTGTCATTGGATGAATATTTATGTCATTTTCGTACTCCCTACACTTAATCTTGTCCAATTAGGGTTTTTAACCAATCTTGTGCATCCAATAGGTGTTTTTGTGTCATTGGATGAATATTTATGTCATTTTCGTCCTCCTTACGTTTAATCTTGTCCAATTACGGTTTTTAACCAATCTTGTGGATCCAATAGGTGTTTTGTGTCATTGGATGAACATTTAGGTCATTTTCGTCCTCCCTAGGCTAATTCTTGTCCAATTAGGGTTTTTAACCAATCTTGTGCATCCAATAGGTGTTTTTGTGTCATTGGATGAACATTTACGTCATTTTCGTCCAACCTAGGCTAATTCTTGTCCAATTAGGGTTTTTAATCAATCTTGTGCATCCAATAGGTGTTTTTGTGTCATTGGATGAATATTTATGTCATTTTCCTACTCCCTACACTTAATCTTGTCCAATTAGGGTTTCTAACCAGTCTTGTACTTCCAATAGGTGTTTTTGTATCATTTGATGAACAGTTAGGTCATTTTCGTCCTCCCTAGGCTAATTCTTGTCCAATTAGGGTTTTTAACCAATCTTGTGCATTCAATAGGTGTTTTGTGTCGTTGGATGAACATTTTAGGTCATTTTCGTCCTCCCTAAACTTAATCTAGTCCAATTAGGGTTTCTAACCAATCTTGTGCATCCAATAGGTGTTTTGTGTCATTGGATGAACATTTAGGTCATTTTCGTCCTCCCTAAACTTAATGTTGTCCAATTAGGGTTTTTAACCAATCTTGTGCATCCAATAGGTGTTTTTGTGTCATTGGATGAATATTTATGTCATTTTCGTCCTCCTTACACTTAATATTGTCCAATTAGGGTTTTTAACCAATCTTGTGGATCCAATAGGTGTTTTGTGTCATTGGATGAACATTTAGGTCATTTTCGTCCTCCCTAGGCTAATTCTTGTCCAATTAGGGTTTTTAACCAATCTTGTGCATCCAATAGGTGTTTTTGTGTCATTGGATGAACATTTACGTCATTTTCGTCCAACCTAGGCTAATTCTTGTCCAATTAGGGATTTTTAACCAATCTTGTGCATCCAATAGGTGTTTTTGTGTCATTGGATGAATATTTATGTCATTTTCGTACTCCCTACACTTAATCTTGTCCAATTAGGGTTTTTAACCAATCTTGTGCATCCAATAGGTGTTTTTGTGTCATTGGATGAATATTTATGTCATTTTCGTCCTCCTTACACTTAATCTTGTCCAATTAGGGTTTCTAACCAATCTTGTACTTCCAATAGGTGTTTTTGTATCATTTGATAAACATTTAGGTCATTTTCGTCCTCCCTAGGCTAATTCTTGTCCAATAAGGGTTTTTAACCAATCTTGTGCATCCAATAGGTGTTTTTGTGTCATTGGATGAATATTTATGTCATTTTCGTACTCCGTACACTTAATCTTGTCCAATTAGGGTTTTTAACCAATCTTGTGCATCCAATAGGTGTTTTTGTGTCATTGGATGAATATTTATGTCATTTTCGTCCTCCTTACACTTAATCTTGTCCAATTAGGGTTTTTAACCAATCTTGTGGTTCCAATAGGTGTTTTGTGTCATTGGATGAACATTTAGGTCATTTTCGTCCTCCCTAAACTTTATCTTGTCCAATTAGGGTTTCTAACCAATTATGTGCATCCAGTAGGTTTTTTTGTGTCATTGGATGAACAATTAGGTCATTTTCGTCCTCCCTAGGCTAATTCTTGTCCAATTAGGGTTTTTAACCAATCTTGTGCATCCAATAGGTGTTTTGTGTCATTGGATGAACATTTTAGGTCATTTTCGTCCTCCCTAAACTTAATCTTGTCCAATTAGGGTTTCTAACCAATTTTGTGCATCCAATAGGTGTTTTTGTATCATTGGATGAACAATTAGGTCATTTTCGTCCTCCCTTGGCTAATTCTTGTCCAATTAGGGTTTCTAACCAATCATGTGCATCCAATAGGTGTTTTGTATCAATGGATGAAAATTTAGGTCATTTTCGTTCTCCCTAGGCTTATTCTTGTCCAATTAGGGTTTTTCACCAATCTTGTGCATCCAATAGGTGTTTTTGTGTCATTGGATGAACATTTAGGTCATTTTCGTCCTCCCTAGGCTAATTCTTGTCCAATTAGGGTTTTTAAGCAATCTTGTGCATCCAATAGGTGTTTTGTGTCATTGGATGAACATTTAGGTCATTTTCGTCCTCCCTAAACTTAATCTTGTCCAATTAGGGTTTCTAACCAATCTTGTGCATCACTTAATCTTGTCCAATTAGGGTTTCTAACCAATATTGTGCATCCAATAGGTGTTTTTGTATCATTGGATGAATAATTAGGTCATTTTCGTCCTCCCTAGGCTAATTCTTGTCCAATTAGGGTTTTTAACCAATCTTGTGCATCCAATAGTTGTTTTGTGTCAATGGATGAAAATTTAGGTCATTTTCGTTCTCCCTAGGCTTATTCTTGTCCAATTAGGGTTTTTCACCAATCTTGTGCATTCAATAGGTGTTTTTGTGTCATTGGATGAACATTTAGGTCATTTTCGTCCTCCCTAGGCTAATTCTTGTCCAATTAGGGTTTTTAAGCAATCTTGTGCATCCAATAGGTGTTTTGTGTCATTGGATGAACGTTTAGGTCATTTTCGTCCTCCCTAGGCTAATTCTTGTCCAATTAGGGTTTTTAACCAATCTTGTGCATCCAATAGGTGTTTTTGTGTCATTGGATGAATATTTATGTCATTTTCGTCCTCCCTAAACTTAATCTTGTCCAATTAGGGTTTCTAACCAATCATGTGCATCCAATAGGTTTTATTGTATCATTTGATGAACAATTAGGTCATTTTCGTCCTCCCTAGGCTAACTCTTGTCCAATTAGGGTTTTTAACCAATCTTTTGCATCCAATAGGTGTTTTTGTGTCATTGGATGAATATTTATGTCATTTTCGTCCTCCTTACACTTAATCTTGTCCAATTAGGGTTTGTAACCAATCTTGTGCATCCAATAGGTGTTTTGTGTCATTGGATGAACATTTACGTCATTTTCGTCCAACCTAGGCTAATTCTTGTCCAATTAGGGTTTTTAACCAATCTTGTGCATCCAATAGGTGTTTTGTGTCATTGGATGAACATTTACGTCATTTTCGTCCAACCTAGGCTAATTCTTGTCCAATTAGGGTTTTTAACCAATCTTGTGCATCCAATAGGTGTTTTGTGTCATTGGATGAACATTTAGGTCATTTTCGTCCTCCCTAAACTTAATCTTGTCCAATTAGGGTTTCTAACCAATTATGTGCATCCAATAGGTGTTTTTGTGTCATTGGATGAACATTTACGTCATTTTCGTCCAACCTAGGCTAATTCTTGTCCAATTAGGGTTTTTAATCAATCTTGTGCATCCAATAGGTGTTTTTGTGTCATTGGATGAATATTTATGTCATTTTCCTACTCCCTACACTTAATCTTGTCCAATTAGGGTTTCTAACCAATCTTGTACTTCCAATAGGTGTTTTTGTATCATTTGATGAACAGTTAGGTCATTTTCGTACTCCCTAGGCTAATTCTTGTCCAATTAGGGTTTTTAACCAATCTTGTGCATTCAATAGGTGTTTTGTGTCGTTGGATGAACATTTTAGGTCATTTTCGTCCTCCCTAAACTTAATCTAGTCCAATTAGGGTTTCTAACCAATCTTGTGCATCCAATAGGTGTTTTGTGTCATTGGATGAACATTTAGGTCATTTTCGTCCTCCCTAAACTTAATGTTGTCCAATTAGGGTTTTTAACCAATCTTGTGCATCCAATAGGTGTTTTTGTGTCATTGGATGAATATTTATGTCATTTTCGTCCTCCTTACACTTAATCTTGTCCAATTAGGGTTTTTAACCAATCTTGTGGATCCAATAGGTGTTTTGTGTCATTGGATGAACATTTAGGTCATTTTCGTCCTTTCTAGGCTAATTCTTGTATAATTAGGGTTTTTAACCAATCTTGTGCATCCAATAGGTGTTTTTGTGTCATTGGATGAACATTTATGTCATTTTCGTCCAACCTAGGCTAATTCTTGTCCAATTAGGGTTTTTAACCAATCTTGTGCATCCAATAGGTGTTTTTGTGTCATTGGATGAATATTTATGTCATTTTCGTACTCCCTACACTTAATCTTGTCCAATTAGCGTTTCTAACCAATCTTGTACTTCCAATAGGTGTTTTTGTATCATTTGATGAACAGTTAGGTCATTTTCGTCCTCCCTAGACTAATTCTTGTCCAATTAGAGTTTTTAACCAATCTTGTGCATCCAATAGGTGTTTTTGTGTTATTGGATGAATATTTATGTCATTTTCGTCCTCCCTAAACTTAATCTTGTCCAATTAGGGTTTCTAACCAATTTTGTGCATCCAATAGGTGTTTTTGTATCATTGGATGAACAATTAGGTCATTTACGTCCTCCCTAGGCTAATTCTTGTCCAATTAGGGTTTTTAACCAATCTTGTGCATCCAATAGGTGTTTTGTGTCATTGGATGAACATTTTAAGTCATTTTCGTCCTCCCTAAACTTAATCTAGTCCAATTAGGGTTTCTAACCAATCTTGTGCATCCAATAGGTGTTTTGTGTCATTGGATGAACATTTAGGTCATTTTCGTCCTCCCTAA
>JBBPBS010001027.1:139338-172927 GCA_037974835.1 Cicer judaicum
AATATTTATGTCATTTTCGTACTCCCTACACTTAATCTTGTCCAATTAGGGTTTTTAACCAATCTTGTGCATCCAATAGGTGTTTTTGTGTCATTGGATGAATATTTATGTCATTTTCGTCCTCCCTACACTTAATCTTGTCCAATTAGGGTTTCTAACCAATTTTGTGCATCCAATAGGTGTTTTTGTATCATTGGATGAACAATTAGGTCATTTTCGTCCTCCCTAGGCTAGTTCTTGTCCAATTAGGGTTTTTAACCAATCTTGTGCATCCAATAGGTGTTTTGTGTCAATGGATGAAAATTTAGGTCATTTTCGTTCTCCCTAGGCTTATTCTTGTCCAATTAGGGTTTTTAACCAATCTTGTGCATCCAATAGGTGTTTTTGTGTCATTGGATGAACATTTAGGTCATTTTCGTCTTCCTTAGGCTAATTCTTGTCCAATTAGGGTTTCTAACAAATCGTGTACTTTCAATAGGTGTTTTTGTATCATTTGATGAACATTTAGGTCATTTTCGTCCTCCCTAGGCTAATTCTTGTCCAATTAGGGTTTCTAACCAATCTTGTACTTTCAATAGGTGTTTTTGTATCATTTGATGAACATTTAGGTCATTTTCGTCCTCCCTAGGCTAATTCTTGTCCAATTAGGGTTTTTAACCAATCTTGTGCATCCAATAGGTGTTTTTGTGTCATTGGATGAATATTTATGTCATTTTCGTACTCCCTACACTAAATCTTGTCCAATTAGGGTTTTTAACCAATCTTGTGCATCCAATAGGTGTTTCTGTGTCATTGGATGAATATTTATGTCATTTTCGTCCTCCCTACACTTAATCTTGTCCAATTAGGGTTTCTAACCAATTTTGTGCATCCAATAGGTGTTTTTTTGTATCATTGGATGAACAATTAGGTCATTTTCGTCCTCCCTAGCCAAATTCTTGTCCAATTAGGGTTTTTAACCAATCTTGTGCATCCAATAGGTGTTTTGTGTCAATGGATGAAAATTTAGGTCATTTTCGTTCTCCGTAGGCTTATTCTTGTCCAATTAGGGTTTTAAACCAATCTTGTGCATCCAATAGGTGTTTTTGTGTCATTGGATGAACATTTAGGTCATTTTCGTCTTCCCTAGGCTAATTCTTGTCCAATTAGGGTTTCTAACCAATCTTGTACTTCCAATAGGTGTTTTTGTATCATTTGATAAACATTTAGGTCATTTTCGTCCTCCCTAGGCTAATTCTTGTCCAATAAGGGTTTTTAACCAATCTTGTGCATCCAATAGGTGTTTTTGTGTCATTGGATGAATATTTATGTCATTTTCGTACTCCCTACACTTAATCTTGTCCAATTAGGGTTTTTAACCAATCTTGTGCATCCAATAGGTGTTTTTCTGTCATTGGATGAATATTTATGTCATTTTCGTCCTCCTTACACTTAATCTTGTCCAATTAGGGTTTTTAACCAATCTTGTGGATCCAATAGGTGTTTTGTGTCATTGGATGAACATTTAGGTCATTTTCGTCCTTTCTAGGCTAATTCTTGTCCAATTAGGGTTTTTAACCAATCTTGTGCATCCAATAGGTGTTTTTGTGTCATTGGATGAACATTTATGTCATCTTCGTCCAACCTAGGCTAATTCTTGTCCAATTAGGGTTTTTAACCAATCTTGTGCATCCAATAGGTGTTTTTGTGTCATTGGATGAATATTTATGTCATTTTCGTACTCCCTACACTTAATCTTGTCCAATTAGCGTTTCTAACCAATCTTGTACTTCCAATAGGTGTTTTTGTATCATTTGATGAACAGTTAGGTCATTTTCGTCCTCCCTAGACTAATTCTTGTCCAATTAGAGTTTTTAACCAATCTTGTGCATCCAATAGGTGTTTTTGTGTTATTGGATGAATATTTATGTCATTTTCGTCCTCCCTAAACTTAATCTTGTCCAATTAGGGTTTCTAACCAATTTTGTGCATCCAATAGGTGTTTTTGTATCATTGGATGAACAATTAGGTCATTTACGTCCTCCCTAGGCTAATTCTTGTCCAATTAGGGTTTTTAACCAATCTTGTGCATCCAATAGGTGTTTTGTGTCATTGGATGAACATTTTAAGTCATTTTCGTCCTCCCTAAACTTAATCTAGTCCAATTAGGGTTTCTAACCAATCTTGTGCATCCAATAGGTGTTTTGTGTCATTGGATGAACATTTAGGTCATTTTCGTCCTCCCTAAACTTAATGTTGTCCAATTAGGGTTTTTAACCAATCTTGTGCATCCAATAGGTGTTTTTGTGTCATTGGATGAATATTTATGTCATTTTCGTACTCCCTACACTTAATCTTGTCCAATTAGCGTTTCTAACCAATCTTGTACTTCCAATAGGTGTTTTTGTATCATTTGATGAACAGTTAGGTCATTTTCGTCCTCCCTAGGCTAATTCTTGTCCAATTAGGGTTTTTAACCAATCTTGTGCATTCAATAGGTGTTTTGTGTCGTTGGATGAACATTTTAGGTCATTTTCGTCCTCCCTAAACTTAATCTAGTCCAATTAGGGTTTCTAACCAATCTTGTGCATCCAATAGGTGTTTTGTGTCATTGGATGAACATTTAGGTCATTTTCGTCCTCCCTAAACTTAATGTTGTCCAATTAGGGTTTTTAACCAATCTTGTGCATCCAATAGGTGTTTTTGTGTCATTGGATGAATATTTATGTCATTTTCGTCCTCCTTACACTTAATATTGTCCAATTAGGGTTTTTAACCAATCTTGTGGATCCAATAGGTGTTTTGTGTCATTGGATGAACATTTAGGTCATTTTCGTCCTCCCTAGGCTAATTCTTGTCCAATTAGGGTTTTTAACCAATCTTGTGCATCCAATAGGTGTTTTTGTGTCATTGGATGAACATTTACGTCATTTTCGTCCAACCTAGGCTAATTCTTGTCCAATTAGGGTTTTTAATCAATCTTGTGCATCCAATAGGTGTTTTTGTGTCATTGGATGAATATTTATGTCATTTTCCTACTCCCTACACTTAATCTTGTCCAATTAGGGTTTCTAACCAGTCTTGTACTTCCAATAGGTGTTTTTGTATCATTTGATGAACAGTTAGGTCATTTTCGTCCTCCCTAGGCTAATTCTTGTCCAATTAGGGTTTTTAACCAATCTTGTGCATTCAATAGGTGTTTTGTGTCGTTGGATGAACATTTTAGGTCATTTTCGTCCTCCCTAAACTTAATCTAGTCCAATTAGGGTTTCTAACCAATCTTGTGCATCCAATAGGTGTTTTGTGTCATTGGATGAACATTTAGGTCATTTTCGTCCTCCCTAAACTTAATGTTGTCCAATTAGGGTTTTTAACCAATCTTGTGCATCCAATAGGTGTTTTTGTGTCATTGGATGAATATTTATGTCATTTTCGTCCTCCTTACACTTAATCTTGTCCAATTAGGGTTTTTAACCAATCTTGTGGTTCCAATAGGTGTTTTGTGTCATTGGATGAACATTTAGGTCATTTTCGTCCTCCCTAAACTTTATCTTGTCCAATTAGGGTTTCTAACCAATTAGGTGCATCCAGTAGGTTTTTTTGTGTCATTGGATGAACAATTAGGTCATTTTCGTCCTCCCTAGGCTAATTCTTGTCCAATTAGGGTTTTTAACCAATCTTGTGCATCCAATAGGTGTTTTGTGTCATTGGATGAACATTTAGGTCATTTTCGTCCTCCCTAAACTTAATCTTGTCCAATTAGGGTTTTTGACCAATCTTGTGCATCCAATAGGTGTTTTTGTGTCATTGGATGAATATTTATGTCATTTTCGTACTCCCTACACTTAATCTTGTCCAATTAGGGTTTTTAACCAATCTTGTGCATCCAATAGGTGTTTTTGTGTCATTGGATGAATATTTATGTCATTTTCGTCCTCCCTACACCTAATCTTGTCCAATTAGGGTTTCTAACCAATCTTGTGCATCCAACAGGTGTTTTGTGTCATTGGATGAACATTTAGGTCATTTTCGTCCTCCCTAAACTTAATCTTGTCCAATTAGGGTTTTTAACCAATCTTGTGCATCCAATAGGTGTTTTTGTGTCATTGGATGAATATTTATGTCATTTTCGTACTCCCTACACTTAATCTTGTCCAATTAGGGGTTTTAACCAATCTTGTGCATCCAATAGGTGTTTTTGTGTCATTGGATGAATATTTATGTCATGTTCGTCCTCCCTACACTTAATCTTGTCCAATTAGGGTTTTTAACCAATCATTTTCGTTCTCCCTACACTTAATCTTGTCCAATTAGGGTTTTTAACAAATCTTGTGGATCCAATAGGTGTTTTGTGTCATTGGATGAACATTTAGGTCATTTTCGTCCTCCCTAGGCTAATTCTTGTCCAATTAGGGTTTTTAACCAATCTTGTGCATCCAATAGGTGTTTTTGTGTCATTGGATGAACATTTAGGTCATTTTCGTCCTCCCTACACTTAATCTTGTCCAATTAGGGTTTTTAACCAATCTTGTTCATTCAATAGGTGTGTTGTGTCATTGGATGAATATTTATGTCATTTTCGCTTTCCCTAAACTTAATCTTATCCAATTATGGTTTTTAACCAATCTTGTGCATCCAATAGGTGTTTTGTGTCATTGGATGAACATTTAGGTCATTTTCGTCCTCCCTACACTTAATCTTGTTCAATTAGGGTTTCTAACCAATCTTGTGCATCCGATAGGTGTTTTTGTGTCATTGGATGAACATTTAGGTCATTTTCGTCCTCCCTACACTTAATCTTGTCCAATTAGGATTTTTAACCAATCTTGTGCATCCAATAGGTGTTTTGTGTCATTGGATGAACATTTTAGGTCATTTTCGTCCTCCCTACACTTTATCTTTTCCAATTAGGGTTTCTAACCAATCTTGTGCATCCAATTGGTGTTTTTGTGTCATTGGATGAACAATTAGGTCATTTTTGTCCTCCCTATGATAATTCTTATCCAATTAGGGTTTTTAACCAATCTTGTGCATCCAATAGGTGTTTTGTGTCATTGGATGAACATTTAGGTCATTTTCGTCCTCCTTAGTCTAAGTCTTATCCAATTAGGGTTTTTAACCAATCTTGTGCATCCAATAGATGTTTTGTGTCATTGGATGAACATTTAGGTCATTTTCGTCCTCCCTAAACTTAATCTAGTCCAATTAGAGTTTTTAACCAATCTTGTGCATCCAATAGGTGTTTTGTGTCATTGGATGAACATTTAGGTCATTTTCGTCCTCCCTAAACTTAATCTTGTCCAATTAGGGTTTTTAACCAATCTTGTGCATCCAATAGGTGTTTTGTGTCATTGGATGAACATTTTAGGTCATTTTCGTCCTCCCTACACTTTATCTTTTCCAATTAGGGTTTCTAACCAATCTTGTGCATCCAATTGGTGTTTTTGTGTCATTGGATGAACAATTAGGTCATTTTCGTCCTCGCTATGATAATTCTTGTCCAATTAGGGTTTTTAACCAATCTTGTGCATCCAATAGGTGTTTTGTGTCATTGGATGAACATTTAGGTCATTTTCGTCCTCCTTAGGCTAATTCTTATCCAATTAGGGTTTTTAACCAATCTTGTGCATCCAATAGGTGTTTTGTGTCATTGGATGAACATTTAGGTCATTTTCGTCCTTCCTACACTTTATCTTGTTCAATTAGGGTTTCTGACCAATCTTGTGCATCCGACAGGTGTTTTTGTGTCATTGGATGAACAATTAGGTCATTTTCGTCCTCCCTAGGCTAATTCTTGTCCAATTAGGGTTTTTAACCAATCTTGTGCATCCAATAGGTGTTTTGTGTCATTGGATGAACTTAGGTCATTTTCGTCCTCCCTACACTTTATCTTGTCCAATTAGGGTTTCTGACCAATCTTGTGCATCCAATTAATGTTTTTGTGTCATTGGATGAACAATTAGGTCATTTTCGTCCTCTCTATGATAATTCTTGTCCAATTAGGGTTTTTAACTAATCTTGTGCATCCAATAGGTGTTTTGTGTCATTGGATGAACACTTAGGTCATTTTCGTCCTCCCTACACTTTATCTTGTCCAATTAGGGTTTCTGAACAATCTTGTGCATCCAATTGGTGTTTTTGTGTCATTGGATGAACAATTTGGTCATTTTCGTCCTCTCTATGATAATTCTTGTCCAATTAGGGTTTTTAACCATTCTTGTGCATCCAATAGGTGTTTTGTGTCATTGGATGAACATTTAGGTCATTTTCGTCCTCCTTAGGCTAATTCTTATCCAATTAGGGTTTTTAACCAATCTTGTGCATCCAATAGGTGTTTTGTGTCATTGGATGAACATTTAGGTCATTTTCGTCCTCCCTACACTTAATCTTGTTCAATTAGGGTTTCTAACCAATCTTGTGCATCCGATAGGTGTTTTTGTGTCATTGGATGAACATTTAGGTCATTTTCGTCCTCCCTACACTTAATCTTGTCCAATTAGGGTTTTTAACCAATCTTGTTCATTCAATAGGTGTGTTGTGTCATTGGATGAATATTTAGGTCATTTTCGTCCTCCCTAAACTTAATCTTATCTAATTACGGTTTTTAACCAATCTTGTGCATCCAATAGGTGTTTTGTGTCATTGGATGAACATTTAGGTCATTTTCGTCCTCCCTACAGTTTATCTTTTTCAATTAGGGTTTCTAACCAATCTTGTGCATCCGATAGGTGTTTTTGTGTCATTGGATGAACATTTAGGTCATTTTCGTCCTCCCTACACTTAATCTTGTCCAATTAGGGTTTTTAACCAATCTTGTTCATCCAATAGGTGTTTTGTGTCATTGGATGAACATTTAGGTCATTTTCGTCCTCCCTAAACTTAATCTTGTCCAATTAGGGTTTCTAACCAATCTTGTGCATCCAATAGGTGTTTTTGTGTCATTGGATGAATATTTATGTCATTTTCGTCCTCCTTACACTTAATCTTGTCCAATTAGGGTTTTTAACCAATCTTGTGGTTCCAATAGGTGTTTTGTGTCATTGGATGAACATTTAGGTCATTTTCGTCCTCCCTAAACTTTATCTTGTCCAATTAGGGTTTCTAACCAATTATGTGCATCCAGTAGGTTTTTTTGTGTCATTGGATGAACAATTAGGTCATTTTCGTCCTCCTTAGGCTAATTCTTGTCCAATTAGGGTTTTTAACCAATCTTGTGCATCCAATAGGTGTTTTGTGTCATTGGATGAACATTTAGGTCATTTTCGTCCTCCCTACACTTAATCTTGTCCAATTAGGGTTTCTAACCAATTTTGTGCATCCAATAGGTGTTTTTGTGTCATTGGATGAATATTTATGTCATTTTCGTCCTCCCTACACTTAATCTTGTCCAATTAGGGTTTCTAACCAATTTTGTGCATCCAATAGGTGTTTTTGTATCATTTGATGAACATTTAGGTCATTTTCGTCCTCCCTAGGCTAATTCTTGTCCAATTAGGGTTTCTAACCAATCTTGTACTTCAAATAGGTGTTTTTGTATCATTGGATGAACATTTAGGTCATTTTCGTCCTCCCTAGGCTAATTCTTGTCCAATTAGGGTTTTTAACCAATCTTGTGCATCCAATAGGTGTTTTTGTATCATTGGATGAATATTTATGTCATTTTCGTACTCCGTACACTTAATCTTGTCCAATTAGGGTTTTTAACCAATCTTGTGCATCCAATAGGTGTTTTGTGTCATTGGATGAACATTTAGGTCATTTTCGTCTTTCCTAAACTTAATCTTGTCCAATTAGGGTTTCTAACCAATCTTGTGCATCCAATAGGTGTTTTGTGTCATTGGATGAACATTTAGGTCATTTTCGTCCTCCCTACACTTAATCTTGTCCAATTAGGGTTTTTAACCAATCTTGTGCATCCAGTAGGTGTTTTGTGTCATTGGATGAACATTTTAGTTCATTTTCGTCCTCCCTACACTTTATCTTGTCCAATTAGGGTTTCTAACCAATCTTGTGCATCCAATAGGTGTTTTTGTGTCATTGGATGAACAATTAGGTCATTTTCGTCCTCCCTATGATAATTCTTGTCCAATTAGGGTTTTTAACCAATCTTGTGCATCCAATAGGTGTTTTGTGTCATTGGATGAACATTTTAGTTCATTTTCGTCCTCCCTACACTTTATCTTTTCCAATTAGGGTTTCTAACCAATCTTGTGCACCCAATTGGTGTTTTTGTGTCATTGGATGAACAATTAGGTCATTTTCGTCCTCCCTATGATAATTCTTGTCCAATTAGGGTTTTTAACCAATCTTGTGCATCCAATAGGTGTTTTTTGTCATTGGATGAACATTTAGGTCATTTTCGTCCTCCTTAGGCTAATTCTTATCCAATTACGGTTTTTAACCAATCTTGTGCATCCAATAGGTGTTTTGTGTCATTGGATGAACATTTAGGTTATTTTCGTCCTCCCTACACTTAATCTTGTTCAATTAGGGTTTCTAACCAATCTTGTGCATCCGATAGGTGTTTTTGTGTCATTGGATGAACAATTAGGTCATTTTCGTCCTCCCTTGGCTAATTCTTGTCCAATTAGGGTTTTTAACCAATCTTGTGCATCCAAGAGGTGTTTTGTGTCATTGGATGAACACTTAGGTCATTTTTGTCCTCCCTACACTTTATCTTGTCCAATTAGGGTTTCTAACCAATCTTGTGCATCCAATTGGTGTTTTTGTGTCATTGGATGAACAATTAGGTCATTTTCGTCCTCCCTATAATAATTATTGTCCAATTAGGGTTTTTAACCAATCTTGTGCATCCAATAGGTGTTTTGTGTCATTGGATGAACATTTTAGGTCATTTTCGTCCTCCCTACACTTTATCTTTTCCAATTAGGGTTTCTAACCAATCTTGTGCATCCAATTGGTGTTTTTTTGTCATTGGATGAACAATTAGGTCATTTTCGTCCTCCCTATGATAATTCTTGTCCAATTAGGGTTTTTAACCAATCTTGTGCATCCAATAGGTGTTTTGTGTCATTGGATAAATATTTAGGTCATTTTCGTCCTCCTTAGGCAAATTCTTATCCAATTAGGGTTTTTAACCAATCTTGTGCATCCAATTGGTGTTTTGTGTCATTGGATGAACAATTAGGTCATTTTCGTCCTCCCTATGATAATTCTTGTCCAATTAGGGGTTTTAACCAATCTTGTGCATCCAATAGGTGTTTTGTGTCATTGGATGAACATTTTAGGTCATTTTCGTCCTCCCTACACTTTATCTTTTCCAATTAGGGTTTCTAACCAATCTTGTGCATCCAATTGGTGTTTTGTGTCATTGGATGAACATTTTAGGTCATTTTCGTCCTCCCTACACTTTATCTTTTCCAATTAGGGTTTCTAACCAATCTTGTGCATCCAATTGGTGTTTTTGTGTCATTGGATGAACAATTAGGTCATTTTCGTCCTCCCTATGATAATTCTTATCCAATTAGGGTTTTTAACCAATCTTGTGCATCCAATAGGTGTTTTGTGTCATTGGATGAACATTTAGGTCATTTTCGTCCTCCTTAGTCTAAGTCTTATCCAATTAGGGTTTTTAACCAATCTTTTGGATCCAATAGATGTTTTGTGTCATTGGATGAACATTTAGGTCATTTTCGTCCTCCCTAAACTTAATCTTGTCCAATTAGGGTTTTTAACCAATCTTGTGCATCCAATAGGTGTTTTGTGTCATTGGATGAACATTTAGGTCATTTTCCTCCTCCCAAAACTTAATCTTGTCCAATTAGGGTTTTTAACCAATCTTGTGCATCCAATAGGTGTTTTGTGTCATTGGATGAACATTTTAGGTCATTTTCGTCCTCCCTACACTTTATCTTTTCCAATTAGGGTTTCTAACCAATCTTGTGCATCCAATTGGTGTTTTTGTGTCATTGGATGAACAATTAGGTCATTTTCGTCCTCCCTATGATAATTCTTGTCCAATTAGGGTTTTTAACCAATCTTGTGCATCCAATAGGTGTTTTGTGTCATTGGATGAACATTTAGGTCATTTTCGTCCTCCTTAGGCTAATTCTTATCCAATTAGGGTTTTTAACCAATCTTGTCCATCCAGTAGGTGTTTTGTGTTATTGGATGAACATTTAGGTCCTTTTCGTCCTCCCTACACTTAATCTTGTTCAATTAGGGTTTCTAACTAATCTTGTGCATCCGAGAGGTGTTTTTGTGTCATTGGATGAACAATTAGGTCATTTTCGTCCTCCCTAGGCTAATTCTTGTCCAATTAGGGTTTTTAACCAATCTTGTGCATCCAATAGGTGTTTTGTGTCATTAGATGAACACTTAGGTCATTTTCGTCCTCCCTACACTTTATCTTGTCCAATTAGGGTTTCTAACCAATCTTGTGCATCCAATTGGTGTTTTTGTGTCATTGGATGAACAATTAGGTCATTTTCGTCCTCCCTATGATAATTCTTGTCCAATTAGGGTTTTTAACCAATCTTGTGCATCCGATAGGTGTTTTTGTGTCATTGGATGAACATTTAGGTCATTTTCGTCCTCCTACACTTAATCTTGTCCAATTAGGGTTTTTAACCAATCTTGTTCATTCAATAGGTGTGTTGTGTTATTGGATGAATATTTAGGTCATTTTCGTCCTCCCTAAACTTAATCTTGTCCAATTAGGGTTTTTAACCAATCTTGTGCATCCAATAGGTGTTTTGTGTCATTGGATGAACATTTAGGTCATTTTCGTCCTCCCTAAACTTAATCTTGTCCAATTAGGGTTTTTAAGCAATCTTGTGCATCCAACAGGTGTTTTGTGTCATTGGATGAACATTTAGGTCATTTTCGTCCTCCCTACACTTAATCTTGTCCAATTAGGGTTTCTAACCAATCTTGTGCATCCAATTGGTGTTTTTGTGTCATTGGATGAACATTTAGGTCATTTTCGTCCTCCCTACACTTAATCTTGTCCAATTAGGGTTTTTAACCAATCTTGTTCATTCAATAGGTGTGTTGTGTCATTGGATGAATATTTAGGTCATTTTCGTCCTCCCTAAACTTAATCTTGTCCAATTAGGGTTTTTAACCAATCTTGTGCATCCAATAGGTGTTTTGTGTCATTGGATGAACATTTAGGTCATTTTCGTCCTCCCTAGGCTAATTCTTGTCCAATTAGGGTTTTTAAGCAATCTTGTGCATCCAATAGGTGTTTTGTGTCATTGGATGAACATTTAGGTCATTTTCGTCTTCCCTAGGCTAATTCTTGTCCAATTAGGGTTTCTAACCAATCTTGTACTTCCAATAGGTGTTTTTGTGTCATTGGATGAACATTTACGTCATTTTCGTCCTCCCTAGGCTAACTCTTGTCCAATTAGGGTTTTTAACCAATCTTGTGCATCCAATAGGTGTTTTTGTGTCATTGGATGAATATTTATGTCATTTTCGTACTCCCTACACTTAATCTTGTCCAATTAGGGTTTTTAACCAATCTTGTGCATCCAATAGGTGTTTTTGTGTCATTGGATGAATATTTATGTCATTTTCGTCCTCCCTAAACCTAATCTTGTCCAATTAGGGTTTTTAAGCAATCTTGTGCATCCAATAGGTGTTTTGTGTCATTGGATGATCATTTAGGTCATTTTCGTCCTCCCTAGGCTAATTCTTGTCCAATTAGGGTTTCTAACCAATCTTCTACTTCCAATAGGTGTTTTTGTGTCATTGGATGAACATTTACGTCATTTTCGTCCACCCTACGCTAATTCTTGTCCAATTAGGGTTTTTAACCAATCTTGTGCATCCAATAGGTGTTTTTGTGTCATTGGATGAATATTTATGTCATTTTCGTACTCCCTACACTTAATCTTGTCCAATTAGGGTTTTTAACCAATCTTGTGCATCCAATAGGTGTTTTTGTGTCATTGGATGAATATTTAGGTCATTTTCGTCCTCCCTACACTTAATCTTGTCCAATTAGGGTTTCTAACCAATCTTGTGCATCCAATAGGTGTTTTTGTGTCATTGGATGAACAATTAGGTCATTTTCGTCCACCCTAGGCTAATTCTTGTCCAATTAGGGTTTTTAGCCAATCTTGTGCATCCAATGGGTGTTTTTGTGCCATTGGATGAACAATTAGGTCATTTTCATCCTCCCTAGGCTTATGCTTGTCCAATTAGGGTTTCTAACCAATCTTGTGCATCCAATAGGTATTTGGTGTCATTGGATGAACATTTAGGTCATTTTCGTCCTTCCTAAAGTTAATCTTGTCCAATTAGGGTTTTTAACCAATCTTGTGCATCCAATAGGTGTTTTTGTGTCATTGGATGAATATTTAGATCATTTTCGTCCTCCCTACACTTAATTTTGTCCAATTAGGGTTTCTAACCAATCTTGTGCATCCAATAGGTGTTTTGTGTCATTGGATGAACATTTAGGTCATTTTCGTCCTCCCTACACTTAATCTTGTCCAATTAGGGTTTTTAACCAATCTTGTGCATCCAATAGGTGTTTTTGTGTCATTGGATGAATATTTAGGTCATTTTCGTCATCCCTACACTTAATCTTGTCCAATTAGGATTTCTAACCAATCTTGTGAATCCAATAGGTGTTTTGTGTCATTGGATGAACATTTAGGTCATTTTCGTCCTCCCTAAACTTAATCATGTCCAATTAAGGTTTCTAACCAATCTTGTGCATCCAATCGGTGTTTTTGTGTCATTCGATGAAGAATTAGGTCATTTTCGTCCTCCCTAGGCTAATTCTTGTCCAATTAGGGTTTTTAACCAATCTTGTGCATCCAATAGGTGTTTTGTGTCATTGGATGAACATTTAGGTCATTTTCGTCCTCCCTACACTTAATCTTGTCCAATTAGGGTTTCTAACCAATTTTGTGCATCAAATAGGTGTTTCTGTGTCATTGGATGAATATTTATGTCATTTTCGTCCTCCCTACACTTAATCTTGTCCAATTAGGGTTTCTAACCAATTTTGTGCATCCAATAGGTGTTTTTGTATCATTGGATGAACAATTAGGTCATTTTCGTCCTCCCTAGCCAAATTCTTGTCCAATTAGGGTTTTTAACCAATCTTGTGCATCCAATAGGTGTTTTGTGTCAATGGATGAAAATTTAGGTCATTTTCGTTCTCCCTAGGCTTATTCTTGTCCAATTAGGGTTTTTAACTAATCTTGTGCATCCAATAGGTGTTTTTGTGTCATTGGATGAATATTTATGTCATTTTCGTACTCCCTACACTTAATCTTGTCCAATTAGGGTTTTTAACCAATCTTGTGCATCCAATAGGTGTTTTTGTGTCATTGGATGAATATTTATGTCATTTTCGTCCTCCCTACACTTAATCTTGTCCAATTAGGGTTTCTAACCAATTTTGTGCATCCAATAGGTGTTTTTGTATCATTGGATGAACAATTAGGTCATTTTCGTCCTCCCTAGGCTAGTTCTTGTCCAATTAGGGTTTTTAACCAATCTTGTGCATCCAATAGGTGTTTTGTGTCAATGGATGAAAATTTAGGTCATTTTCGTTCTCCCTAGGCTTATTCTTGTCCAATTAGGGTTTTTAACCAATCTTGTGGATCCAATAGGTGTTTTTGTGTCATTGGATGAACATTTAGGTCATTTTCGTCCTCCCTACACTTAATCTTGTCCAATTAGGGTTTCTAACCAATTTTGTGCATCCAATAGGTGTTTTTGTGTCATTGGATGAATATTTATGTCATTTTCGTCCTCCCTACACTTAATCTTGTCCAATTAGGGTTTCTAACCAATTTTGTGAATCCAATAGGTGTTTTTGTATTATTTGATGAACATTTAGGTCATTTTCGTCCTCCCTAGGCTAATTCTTGTCCAATTAGGGTTTCTAACCAATCTTGTACTTCCAATAGGTGTTTTTGTATCATTGGATGAACATTTAGGTCATTTTCATCCTCCCTAGGCTAATCCTTGTCCAATTAGGGTTTTTAACCAATCTTGTGCATCCAATAGGTGTTTTGTGTCATTGGATGAACATTTAGGTCATTTTCGTCTTTCCTAAACTTAATCTTGTCCAATTAGGGTTTCTAACCAATCTTGTGCATCCAATAGGTGTTTTGTGTCATTGGATGAACATTTAGGTCATTTTCGTCCTCCCTAAACTTAATCTTGTCCAATTAGAGTTTTTAACCAATCTTGTGCATCCAATAGGTGTTTTTGTGTCGTTGGATGAATATTTATGTCATTTTCGTCCTCCTTACACTTAATTTTGTCCAATTAGGGTTTTTAACCAATCTTGTGCATCCAATAGGTGTTTTGTGTCATTGGATGAACATTTAGGTCATTTTCGTCCTCCCTAAACTTAATCTTGTCGAATTAGGGTTTCTAACCAATCTTGTGCATCCAATAGGTGTTTTGTGTCAATGGATGAAAATTTAGGTCATTTTCGTTCTCCCTAGGCTTATTCTTGTCCAATTAGGGTTTTTCACCAATCTTGTGCATCCAATAGGTGTTTTTGTGTCATTGGATGAACATTTAGGTCATTTTCGTTCTCCCTAGGCTAATTCTTGTCCAATTAGGGTTTTTAAGCAATCTTGTGCATCCAATAGGTGTTTTGTGTCATTGGATGAACATTTACGTCATTTTCGTCCAACCTAGGCTAATTCTTGTCCAATTAGGGTTTTTAACCAATCTTGTGCATCCATTAGGTGTTTTTGTGTCATTGGATGAATATTTATGTCATTTTCGTACTCCCTACACTTAATCTTGTCCAGTTAGGGTTTTTAACCAATCTTGTGCATCCAATAGGTGTTTTTGTGTCATTGGATGAATATTTATGTCATTTTCGTCCTCCCTACACTTAATCTTGTCCAATTAGGGTTTCTAACCAATTTTGTGCATCCAATAGGTGTTTTTGTATCATTGGATGAACAATTAGGTCATTTTCGTCCTCCCTAGGCTAGTTCTTGTCCAATTAGGGTTTTTAACCAATCTTGTGCATCCAATAGGTGTTTTGTGTCAATGGATGAAAATTTAGGTCATTTTCGTTCTCCCTAGGCTTATTCTTGTCCAATTAGGGTTTTTAACCAATCTTGTGGATCCAATAGGTGTTTTTGTGTCATTGGATGAACATTTAGGTCATTTTCGTCCTCCCTACACTTAATCTTGTCCAATTAGGGTTTCTAACCAATTTTGTGCATCCAATAGGTGTTTTTGTGTCATTGGATGAATATTTATGTCATTTTCGTCCTCCCTACACTTAATCTTGTCCAATTAGGGTTTCTAACCAATTTTGTGAATCCAATAGGTGTTTTTGTATTATTTGATGAACATTTAGGTCATTTTCGTCCTCCCTAGGCTAATTCTTGTCCAATTAGGGTTTCTAACCAATCTTGTACTTCCAATAGGTGTTTTTGTATCATTGGATGAACATTTAGGTCATTTTCATCCTCCCTAGGCTAATCCTTGTCCAATTAGGGTTTTTAACCAATCTTGTGCATCCAATAGGTGTTTTGTGTCATTGGATGAACATTTAGGTCATTTTCGTCTTTCCTAAACTTAATCTTGTCCAATTAGGGTTTCTAACCAATCTTGTGCATCCAATAGGTGTTTTGTGTCATTGGATGAACATTTAGGTCATTTTCGTCCTCCCTAAACTTAATCTTGTCCAATTAGAGTTTTTAACCAATCTTGTGCATCCAATAGGTGTTTTTGTGTCGTTGGATGAATATTTATGTCATTTTCGTCCTCCTTACACTTAATTTTGTCCAATTAGGGTTTTTAACCAATCTTGTGCATCCAATAGGTGTTTTGTGTCATTGGATGAACATTTAGGTCATTTTCGTCCTCCCTAAACTTAATCTTGTCGAATTAGGGTTTCTAACCAATCTTGTGCATCCAATAGGTGTTTTGTGTCAATGGATGAAAATTTAGGTCATTTTCGTTCTCCCTAGGCTTATTCTTGTCCAATTAGGGTTTTTCACCAATCTTGTGCATCCAATAGGTGTTTTTGTGTCATTGGATGAACATTTAGGTCATTTTCGTTCTCCCTAGGCTAATTCTTGTCCAATTAGGGTTTTTAAGCAATCTTGTGCATCCAATAGGTGTTTTGTGTCATTGGATGAACATTTACGTCATTTTCGTCCAACCTAGGCTAATTCTTGTCCAATTAGGGTTTTTAACCAATCTTGTGCATCCAATAGGTGTTTTTGTGTCATTGGATGAATATTTATGTCATTTTCGTACTCCCTACACTTATTCTTGTCCAATTAGGGTTTTTAACCAATCTTGTGCATCCAATAGGTGTTTTTGTGTCATTGGATGAATATTTATGTCATTTTCGTCCTCCTTACACTTAATCTTGTCCAATTAGGGTTTTTAACCAATCTTGTGGATCCAATAGGTGTTTTGTGTCATTGGATGAACATTTAGGTCATTTTTGTCCTCCCTAAACTTAATCTTGTCCAATTAGGGTTTTTAACCAATCTTGTACTTCCAATAGGTGTTTTTGTATCATTTGATAAACATTTAGGTCATTTTCGTCCTCCCTAGGCTAATTCTTGTCCAATAAGGGTTTTTAACCAATCTTGTGCATCCAATAGGTGTTTTTGCATCATTGGATGAATATTTATGTCATTTTCGTACTCCGTACACTTAATCTTGTCCAATTAGGGTTTTTAACCAATCTTGTGCATCCAATAGGTGTTTTTGTGTCATTGGATGAATATTTATGTCATTTTCGTCCTCCTTACACTTAATCTTGTCCAATTAGGGTTTTTAACCAATCTTGTGGATCCAATAGGTGTTTTGTGTCATTGGATGAACATTTAGGTCATTTTTGTCCTCCCTAAACTTAATCTTGTCCAATTAGGGTTTTTAACCAATCTTGTGCATCCAATAGGTGTTTTTGTGTCATTGGATGAATATTTATGTCATTTTCGACCTCCTTACACTTAATCTTGTCCAATTAGGGTTTTTAACCAATCTTGTGGATCCAATAGGTGTTTTGTGTCATTGGATGAACATTTAGGTCATTTTCGTCCTCCCTAAAGTTAATCTTGTCCAATTAGGGTTTCTAACCAATTATGTGCATCCAATAGGTTTTTTTGTGACATTGGATGAACATTTACGTCATTTTCGTCCAACCTAGGCTAATTCTTGTCCAATTAGGGTTTTTAACCAATCTTGTGCATCCAATAGGTGTTTTTGTGTCATTGGAGGAATATTTATGTCATTTTCGTACTCCCTACACTTAATCTTGTCCAATTAGGGTTTTTAACCAATCTTGTGCATCCAATAGGTGTTTTTGTGTCATTGGATGAATATTTATGTCATGTTCGTCCTCCCTACACTTAATCTTGTCCAATTAGGGTTTCTAACCAATCTTGTACTTCCAATAGGTGTTTTTGTATCATTTGATAAACATTTAGGTCATTTTCGTCCTCCCTAGGCTAATTCTTGTCCAATAAGGGTTTTTAACCAATCTTGTGCATCCAATAGGTGTTTTTGTATCATTGGATGAATATTTATGTCATTTTCGTCCTCCTTACACTTAATCTTGTCCAATTAGGGTTTTTAACCAATCTTGTGCATCCAATAGGTGTTTTGTGTCATTGGATGAACATTTAGGTCATTTTCGTCCTCCCTAAACTTAATCTTGTCCAATTAGGGTTTCTTCTAACCAATCATGTGCATCCAATAGGTTTTTTTGTGTCATTGGATGCACAATTAGGTCATTTTCGTCCTCCCTAGGCTAATTCTTGTCCAATTAGGGTTTTTAACCAATCTTGTGCATCCAATAGGTGTTTTGTGTCATTGGATGAAGATTTAGGTCATTTTCGTCCTCCCTAAACTTAATATTGTCTAATTAGGGTTTCTAACCAATCATGTGCATCCAATAGGTTTTTTTGTGTCATTGGATAAACAATTAGGTCATTTTCGTCCTCCCTAGGCTAATTCTTGTCCAATTAGGGTTTTTAACCAATCTTGTGCATCCAATAGGTGTTTTGTGTCATTGGATGAACATTTTAGGTCATTTTCGTCCTCCCTAAACTTAATCTTGTCCAATTAGGGTTTCTAACAAATCTTGTGTATCCAATAGGTGTTTTGTGTCATTGGATGAACATTTAGGTCATTTTCGTCCTCCCTAAACTTAATCTTGTCCAATTAGGATTTCTAACCAATATTGTGCATCCAATAGGTGTTTTTGTGTCATTGGATGAATATTTATGTCATTTTCGTCCTCCTTACATTTAATCTTGTCCAATTAGGGTTTTTAAACAATCTTGTGCATCCAATAGGTGTTTTGTGTCATTGGATGAACATTTAGGTCATTTTCGTCCTCCCTAAACTTAATATTGTCTAATTAGGGTTTCTAACCAATCATGTGCATCCAATAGGTTTTTTTGTGTCATTGGATGAACATTTAGGTCATTTTCGTCATCCCTAGGCTAATTCTTGTCCAATTAGAGTTTCTAACCAATCTTGTACTTCCAATAGGTGTTTTTTTGTCATTGGATGAACATTTAGGTCATTTTCGTCCTCCCTAGGCTAATTCTTTTCCAATTAGGGTTTTTAACCAATCTTGTGCATCCAGTAGGTGTTTTTGTGTCATTGGATGAATATTTATGTCATTTTTGTCCTCCTTACACTTAATCTTTTCCAATTAGGGTTTTTAACCAATCTCGTGCATCCAATAGGTGTTTTGTGTCATTGGATGAACATTTAGGTCATTTTAGTCCTCCCTAAACTTAATCTTGTCCAATTAGGGTTTCTAACCAATCATGTGCATCCAATAGGTTTTTTTGTGTCATTGGATGAACAATTAGGTCTTTTTCGTCCTCCCTAGGCTAATTCTTGTCCAATTAGGGTTTTTAAGCAATCTTGTGCATCCAATAGGTGTTTTGTGTCATTGGATGATCATTTAGGTCATTTTCGTCCTCCCTAGGCTAATTCTTGTCCAATTAGGGTTTCTAACCAATCTTCTACTTCCAATAGGTGTTTTTGTGTCATTGGATGAAAATTTACGTCATTTTCGTCCAACCTACGCTAATTCTTGTCCAATTAGGGTTTTTAACCAATCTTGTGCATCCAATAGGTGTTTTTGTGTCATTGGATGAATATTTATGTCATTTTCGTACTCCCTACACTTAATCTTGTCCAATTAGGGTTTTTAACCAATCTTGTGCATCCAATAGGTGTTTTTGTGTCATTGGATGAATATTTATGTCATTTTCGTCCTCCCTAAACCTAATCTTGTCCAATTAGGGTTTCTAACAAATCTTGTGCATCCAACAGGTGTTTTGTGTCATTGGATGAACATTTAGGTCATTTTCGTCCTCCCTAAACTTAATCTTGTCCAATTAGGGTTTTTAACCAATCTTCTGCATCCAATAGTTTTTTTTGTGTCATTGGATGAATATTTATGTCATTTTCGTCCTCCTTACATTTAATCTTGTCCAATTAGGGTTTTTAAACAATCTTGTGCATCCAATAGGTGTTTTGTGTCATTGGATGAAGATTTAGGTCATTTTCGTCCTCCCTAAACTTAATATTGTCTAATTAGGGTTTCTAACCAATCATGTGCATCCAATAGGTTTTTTTGTGTCATTGGATGAACAATTAGGTCATTTTCGTCCTCCCTAGGCTAATTCTTGTCCAATTAGGGTTTTTAACCAATCTTGTGCATCCAATAGGTGTTTTGTGTCAATGGATGAACAATTAGGTCATTTTCGTCCTCCCTAGGCTAATTCTTGTCCAATTAGGGTTTTTAACCAATCTTGTGCATCCAATAGGTGTTTTTGTGTCATTGGATGAATATTTATGTCATTTTCGTCCTCCTTACACTTAATCTTGTCCAATTAGGGTTTTTAACCAATCTTGTGGATCCAATAGGTGTTTTGTGTCATTGGATGAATATTTAGGTCATTTTCGTCCTCCCTAAACTTAATCTTGTCCAATAAGGGTTTCTAACCAATATTGTGCATCCAATAGGTGTTTTGTGTCATTGGATGAATATTTAGGTCATTTTCGTCCTCCCTAAACTTAATCTTGTCCAATAAGGGTTTCTAACCAATATTGTGCATCCAATAGGTGTTTTTGTGTCATTGGATGAACATTTAGGTCATTTTCGTCCTCCCTAGGCTAATTCTTGTCCAATTAGGGTTTTTAACCAATCTTGTGCATCCAATAGGTGTTTTGTGTCATTGGATGAACATTTTATGTCATTTTCGTCCTCCTTACACTTAATCTTGTCCAATTAGGGTTTTTAACCAATCTTGTGCATCCAATAGGTGTTTTTGTGTCATTGGATGAATATTTATGTCATTTTCGTCCTCCTTACACTTAATCTTGTCCAATTAGGGTTTCTAACCAATCTTGTACTTCCAATAGGTGTTTTTGTATCATTTGATAAACATTTAGGTCATTTTCGTCCTCCCTAGGCTAATTCTTGTCCAATAAGGGTTTTTAACCAATCTTGTGCATCCAATAGGTATTTTTGTATCATTGGATGAATATTTATGTCATTTTCGTACTCCGTACACTTATTCTTGTCCAATTAGGGTTTTTAACCAATCTTGTGCATCCAATAGGTGTTTTTGTGTCATTGGATGAATATTTATGTCATTTTCGTCCTCCTTACACTTAATCTTGTCCAATTAGGGTTTTTAACCAATCTTTTGCATCCAATAGGTGATTTGTGTCATTGGATGAACATTTAGGTCAATTTCGTCCTCCCTAAACTTAATCTTGTCCAATTAGGGTTTCTAACCAATCATGTGCATCCAATAGGTTTTTTTGTGTCATTGGATGAATAATTAGGTCATTTTCGTCCTCCCTAGGCTAATTCTTGTCCAATTAGGGTTTTTAAGCAATCTTGTGCATCCAATAGGTGTTTTGTGTCATTGGATGAACATTTAGGTCATTTTCGTCCTCCCTAGGCTAATTCTTGTCCAATTAGGGTTTCTAACCAATTTTGTACTTCCAATAGGTGTTTTTGTGTCATTGGATGAACATTTACGTCATTTTCTTCCAACCTAGGCTAATTCTTGTCCAATTAGGGTTTCTAACCAATCTTCTACTTCCAATAGGTGTTTTTGTGTCATTGGATGAAAATTTACGTCATTTTCGTCCAACCTACGCTAATTCTTGTCCAATTAGGGTTTTTAACCAATCTTGTGCATCCAATAGGTGTTTTTGTGTCATTGGATGAACATTTACGTCATTTTCGTCCTCCCTAGGCCAATTCTTGTCCAATTAGGGTTTTTAACCAATCTTGTGCATCCAATAGGTGTTTTGTGTCAATGGATGAAAATTTAGGTCATTTTTGTTCTCCCTAGGCTAATTCTTGTCCAATTAGGGGTTTTCACCAATCTTGTGCATCCAATAGGTGTTTTTGTGTCATTGGATGAACATTTAGGTCATTTTCGTCCTCCCTAGGCTAATTCTTGTCCAATAAGGGTTTTTAAGAAATCTTGTGCATCCAATAGGTGTTTTGTGTCATTGGATGAACATTTAGGTCATTTTCGTCCTCCCTAAACTTAATCTTGTCCAATTAGGGTTTCTAACCAATATTATGCATCCAATAGGTGTTTTTGTATCATTGGATGAACAATTAGGTCATTTTCGTCCCCCTAGGCTAATTCTTCTCCAATTAGGGTTTTTAACCAATCTTGTGCATCCAATAGGTGTTTTGTGTCAATGGATGAAAATTTAGGTCATTTTCGTACTCCCTACACTTAATCTTGTCCAATTAGGGTTTTTAACCAATCTTGTGCATCCAATAGGTGTTTTTGTGTCATTGGATGAATATTTATGTCATTTTCGTCCTCCCTAAACCTAATCTTGTCCAATTAGGGTTTCTAACCAATCTTGTGCATCCAACAGGTGTTTTGTGTCATTGGATGAACATTTAGGTCATTTTCGTCCTCCCTAAACTTAATCTTGTCCAATTAGGGTTTTTAACCAATCTTGTGCATCCAATAGTTTTTTTTGTGTCATTGGATGAATATTTATGTCATTTTCGTCCTCCTCACATTTAATCTTGTCCAATTAGGGTTTTTAAACAATCTTGTGCATCCAATAGGTGTTTTGTGTCATTGGATGAAGATTTAGGTCATTTTCGTCCTCCCTAAACTTAATATTGTCTAATTAGGGTTTCTAACCAATCATGTGCATCCAATAGGTTTTTTTGTGTCATTGGATGAACAATTAGGTCATTTTCGTCCTCCCTAGGCTAATTCTTGTCCAATTAGGGTTTTTAACCAATCTTGTGCATCCAATAGGTGTTTTGTGTCATTGGATGAACATTTTAGGTCATTTTCGTCCTCCCTAAACTTATTCTTGTCCAATTAGGGTTTCTAACCAATATTGTGCATCCAATAGGTGTTTTTGTATCATTGGATGAATAATTAGGTCATTTTCGTCCTCCCTAGGCTAATTCTTGTCCAATTAGGGTTTTTAACCAATCTTGTGCATCCAATAGTTGTTTTGTGTCAATGGATGAAAATTTAGGTCATTTTCGTTCTCCCTAGGCTTATTCTTGTCCAATTAGGGTTTTTAACCAATCTTGTGCATCCAATAGGTGTTTTTGTGTCATTGGATGAACATTTAGGTCATTTTCGTCTTCCCTAGGCTAATTCTTGTCCAATTAGGGTTTCTAACCAATCTTGTACTTCCAATAGGTGTTTTTGTATCATTTGATGAACATTTAGGTCATTTTCGTCCTCCCTAGGCTAATTCTTGTCCAATTAGTGTTTCTAACCAATCTTGTACTTCCAATAGGTGTGTTTGTATTATTTGATGAACATTTAGGTCAATTTCGTCCTCCCTAGGCTAATTCTTGTCCAATTAGGGTTTTTAACCAATCTTGTGCATCCAATAGGTGTTTTTGTGTCATTGGATGAATATTTATGCCATTTTCGTACTCCCTACACTTAATCTTGTCCAATTAGGGTTTTTAACCAATCTTGTGCATCCAGTAGGTGTTTTTGTGTCATTGGATGAATATTTATGTCATTTTCGTCCTCCCTACACTTAATCTTGTCCAATTAGGGTTTCTAACCAATCTTGTACTTCCAATAGGTGTTTTTGTATCGTTTGATGAACATTTAGGTCATTTTCGTCCTCCCTAGGCTAATTCTTGTCCAATTAGGGTTTTTAACCAATCTTGTGCATCCAATAGGTGTTTTTGTGTCATTGGATGAATATTTATGTCATTTTCGTACTCCCTACACTTAATCTTGTCCAATTAGGGTTTTTAACCAATCTTGTGCATCCAATAGGTGTTTTTGTATCATTGGATGAATATTTATGTCATTTTCGTACTCCGTACACTTAATCTTGTCCAATTAGGGTTTTTAACCAATCTTGTTCATCCAATAGGTGTTTTTGTGTCATTGGATGAACATTTAGGTCATTTTCGTCTTTCCTAGGCTAATTCTTGTCCAATTAGGGTTTCTAACCAATCTTGTACTTCCAATAGGTGTTTTTGTATCATTTGATAAACATTTAGGTCATTTTCGTCCTCCCTAGGCTAATTCTTGTCCAATAAGGGTTTTTAACCAATCTTGTGCATCCAATAGGTGTTTTTGTGTCATTGGATGAATATTTATGTCATTTTCGTACTCCCTACACTTAATCTTGTCCAATTAGGGTTTTTAACCAATCTTGTGCATCCAATAGGTGTTTTTGTGTCATTGGAAGAATATTTATGTCATTTTCGTCCTCCCTACACTTAATCTTGTCCAATTAGGGTTTCTAACCAATTTTGTGCATCCAATAGGTGTTTTTGTATCATTGGATGAACAATTAGGTCATTTTCGTCCTCCCTAGCCAAATTCTTGTCCAATTAGGGTTTTTAACCAATCTTGTGCATCCAATAGGTGTTTTGTGTCAATGGATGAAAATTTAGGTCATTTTCGTTCTCCCTAGGCTTATTCTTGTCCAATTAGGGTTTTTAATCAATCTTGTGCATCCAATAGGTGTTTTTGTGTCATTGGATGAACATTTACGTCATTTTCGTCCAACCTAGGCTAATTCTTGTCCAATTAGGGTTTTTAACCAATCTTGTGCATCCAATAGGTGTTTTTGTGTCATTGGAGGAATATTTATGTCATTTTCGTACTCCCTACACTTATTCTTGTCCAATTAGGGTTTTTAACCAATCTTGTGCATCCAATAGGTGTTTTTGTGTCATTGGATGAATATTTATGTCATGTTCGTCCTCCCTACACTTAATCTTGTCCAATTAGGGTTTCTAACCAATCTTGTACTTCCAATAGGTGTTTTTGTATCATTTGATAAACATTTAGGTCATTTTCGTCCTCCCTAGGCTAATTCTTGTCCAATAAGGGTTTTTAACCAATCTTGTGCATCCAATAGGTATTTTTGTATCATTGGATGAATATTTATGTCATTTTCGTACTCCGTACACTTATTCTTGTCCAATTAGGGTTTTTAACCAATCTTGTGCATCCAATAGGTGTTTTTGTGTCATTGGATGAATATTTATGTCATTTTCGTCCTCCTTACACTTAATCTTGTCCAATTAGGGTTTTTAACCAATCTTGTGGATCCAATAGGTGTTTTGTGTCATTGGATGAACATTTAGGTCATTTTTGTCCTCCCTAAACTTAATCTTGTCCAATTAGGGTTTTTAACCAATCTTGTGCATCCAATAGGTGTTTTTGTGTCATTGGATGAATATTTATGTCATTTTCGACCTCCTAACACTTAATCTTGTCCAATTAGGGTTTCTAACCAATTTTGTGAATCCAATAGGTGTTTTTGTATTATTTGATGAACATTTAGGTCATTTTCGTCCTCCCTAGGCTAATTCTTGTCCAATTAGGGTTTCTAACCAATCTTGTACTTCCAATAGGTGTTTTTGTATCATTGGATGAACATTTAGGTCATTTTCATCCTCCCTAGGCTAATCCTTGTCCAATTAGGGTTTTTAACCAATCTTGTGCATCCAATAGGTGTTTTGTGTCATTGGATGAACATTTAGGTCATTTTCGTCTTTCCTAAACTTAATCTTGTCCAATTAGGGTTTCTAACCAATCTTGTACTTCCAATAGGTGTTTTTGTATCATTGGATGAACATTTAGGTCATTTTCGTCCACCCTAGGCTAATTCTTGTCCAATTAGGGTTTTTAAGCAATCTTGTGCATCCAATAGGTGTTTTGTGTCATTGGATGAACATTTACGTCATTTTCGTCCAACCTAGGCTAATTCTTGTCCAATTAGGGTTTTTAACCAATCTTGTGCATCCAATAGGTGTTTTTGTGTCATTGGATGAATATTTATGTCATTTTCGTACTCCCTACACTTAATCTTGTCCAATTAGGGTTTTTAACCAATCTTGTGCATCCAATAGGTGTTTTTGTGTCATTGGATGAATATTTATGTCATTTTCGTCCTCCCTACACTTAATCTTGTCCAATTAGGGTTTCTAACAAATTTTGTGCATCCAATAGGTGTTTTTGTATCATTGGATGAACAATTAGGTCATTTTCGTCCTCCCTAGCCAAATTCTTGTCCAATTAGGGTTTTTAACCAATCTTGTGCATCCAATAGGTGTTTTGTGTCAATGGATGAAAATTTAGGTCATTTTCGTTCTCCCTAGGCTTATTCTTGTCCAATTAGGGTTTTTAACCAATCTTGTGCATCCAATAGGTGTTTTTGTGTCATTGGATGAACATTTAGGTCATTTTCGTCTTTCCTAGGCTAATTCTTGTCCAATTAGGGTTTCTAACCAATCTTGTACTTCCAATAGGTGTTTTTGTATCATTTAATAAACATTTAGGTCATTTTCGTCCTCCCTAGGCTAATTCTTGTCCAATAAGGGTTTTTAACCAATCTTGTGCATCCAATAGGTGTTTTTGTGTCATTGGATGAATATTTATGTCATTTTCGTACTCCCTACACTTAATCTTGTCCAATTAGGGTTTTTAACCAATCTTGTGCATCCAATAGGTGTTTTTGTGTCATTGGATGAATATTTATGTCATTTTCGTCCTCCCTACACTTAATCTTGTCCAATTAGGGTTTCTAACCAATTTTGTGCATCCAATAGGTGTTTTTGTATCATTGGATGAACAATTAGGTCATTTTCGTCCTCCCTAGCCAAATTCTTGTCCAATTAGGGTTTTTAACCAATCTTGTGCATCCAATAGGTGTTTTGTGTCAATGGATGAAAATTTAGGTCATTTTCGTTCTCCCTAGGCTTATTCTTGTCCAATTAGGGTTTTTAACCAATCTTGTGCATCCAATAGGTGTTTTTGTGTCATTGGATGAACATTTAGGTCATTTTCGTCTTCCCTAGGCTAATTCTTGTCCAATTAGGGTTTCTAACCAATCTTGTACTTTCAATAGGTGTTTTTATATCATTTGATGAAGATTTGGGTCATTTTCGTCCTCCCTAGGCTAATTGTTGTCCAATTAGGGTTTCTAACAAATCTTGTACTTTCAATAGGTGTTTTTGTATCATTTGATGAACATTTAGGTCATTTTCGTCCTCCCTAGGCTAATTCTTGTCCAATTAGGGTTTTTAACCAATCTTGTGCATCCAATAGGTGTTTTTGTGTCATTGGATGAATATTTATGTCATTTTCGTACTCCCTACACTTAATCTTGTCCAATTAGGGTTTTTAACCAATCTTGTGCATCCAATAGGTGTTTTTGTGTCATTGGATGAATATTTATGTCATTTTCGTCCTCCCTACACTTAATCTTGTCCAGTTAGGGTTTCTAACCAATTTTGTGCATCCAATAGGTGTTTTTGTATCATTGGATGAACAATTAGGTCATTTTCGTCCTCCCTAGCCAAATTCTTGTCCAATTAGGGTTTTTAATCAATCTTGTGCATCCAATAGGTGTTTTGTTTCAATGGATGAAAATTTAGGTCATTTTCGTTCTCCCTAGGCTTATTCTTGTCCAATTAGGGTTTTTAACCAATCTTGTGCATCCAATAGGTGTTTTTGTGTCATTGGATGAACATTTAGGTCATTTTCGGCTTCCCTAAGGTAATTCTTGTCCAATTAGGGTTTCTAACCAATCTTGTACTTCCAATAGGTGTTTTTGTATCGTTTGATAAACATTTAGGTCATTTTCGTCTTCCCTACACTTAATCTTGTCCAATTAGGGTTTCTAACCAATTTTGTGCATCCAATAGGTGTTTTTGTATCATTGGATGAACAATTAGGTCATTTTCGTCCTCCCTAGCCAAATTCTTGTCCAATTAGGGTTTTTAACCAATCTTGTGCATCCAATAGGTGTTTTGTGTCAATGGATGAAAATTTAGGTCATTTTCGTTCTCCCTAGGCTTATTCTTGTCCAATTAGGGTTTTTAACCAATCTTGTGCATCCAATAGGTGTTTTTGTGTCATTGGATGAACATTTAGGTCATTTTCGTCTTCCCTAGGCTAATTCTTGTCCAATTAGGGTTTCTAACCAATCTTGTACTTTCAATAGGTGTTTTTATATCATTTGATGAAGATTTAGGTCATTTTCGTCCTCCCTAGGCTAATTGTTGTCCAATTAGGGTTTCTAACAAATCTTGTACTTTCAATAGGTGTTTTTGTATCATTTGATGAACATTTAGGTCATTTTCGTCCTCCCTAGGCTAATTCTTGTCCAATTAGGGTTTTTAACCAATCTTGTGCATCCAATAGGTGTTTTTGTGTCATTGGATGAATATTTATGTCATTTTCGTACTCCCTACACTTAATCTTGTCCAATTAGGGTTTTTAACCAATCTTGTGCATCCAATAGGTGTTTTTGTGTCATTGGATGAATATTTATGTCATGTTCGTCCTCCCTACACTTAATCTTGTCCAATTAGGGTTTCTAACCAGTTTTGTGCATCCAATAGGTGTTTTTGTATCATTGGATGAACAATTAGGTCATTTTCGTCCTCCCTAGCCAAATTCTTGTCCAATTAGGGTTTTTAACCAATCTTGTGCATCCAGTACGTGTTTTGTGTCAATGGATGAAAATTTAGGTCATTTTCGTTCTCCCTAGGCTTATTCTAGTCCAATTAGGGTTTTTAACCAATATTGTGCATCCAATAGGTGTTTTTGTGTCATTGGATGAACATTTAGGTCATTTTCGTCTTCCCTAAGGTAATTCTTGTCCAATTAGGGTTTCTAACCAATCTTGTACTTCCAATAGGTGTTTTTGTATCATTTGATAAACATTTAGGTCATTTTCGTCCTCCCTAGGCTAATTCTTGTCCAATAAGGGTTTTTAACCAATCATGTGCATCCAATAGGTGTTTTTGTATCATTGGATGAATATTTATGTCATTTTCGTACTCCGTACACTTAATCTTATCCAATTAGGGTTTTTAACCAATCTTGTGCATCCAATAGGTGTTTTTGTGTCATTGGATGAATATTTATGTCATTTTCGTCCTCCTTACACTTAATCTTGTCCAATTAGGGTTTTTAACCAATCTTGTGGATCCAATAGGTGTTTTGTGTCATTGGATGAACATTTAGGTCATTTTCGTCCTCCCTAAACTTAATCTTGTCCAATTAGGGTTTTTAACCAATCTTGTGCATCCAATAGGTGTTTTTGTGTCATTGGATGAATATTTATGTCATTTTCGACCTCCTTACACTTAATCTTGTCCAATTAGGGTTTTTAACCAATCTTGTGCATCCAATAGGTGTTTTGTGTCATTGGATGAACGTTGTAGGTCATTTTCGTCCTCCCTAAACTTAATCTTGTCCAATCAGGGTTTCTAACCAATCTTGTGCATCCAATAGGTGTTTTGTGTCATTGGATGAACATTTTAGGTCATTTTCGCCCTCCCTAAACTTAATCTTGTCCAATTAGGGTTTCTAACCAATCATGTGCATCCAATAGGTGTTTTGTGTCATTGCATGAACATTTAGGTCATTTTCGTCCTCCCTAAACTTAATGTTGTCCAATTAGGGTTTTTAACCAATCTTGTGCATCCAATAGGTGTTTTTGTGTCATTGGATGAATATTTATGTCATTTTCGTCCTCCTTACACTTAATCTTGTCCAATTAGGGTTTTTAACCAATCTTGTGCATCCAATAGGTGTTTTGTGTCATTGGATGAACATTTAGGTCATTTTCGTCCTCCCTAAACTTAATCTTGTCCAATTAGGGTTTCTAACCAATTTTGTGCATCCAATAGGTGTTTTTGTATCATTGGATGAACAATTAGGTCATTTTCGTCCTCCATAGGCTAATTCATGTCCAATTAGGGTTTCTAACCAATCATGTGCATCCAATAGGTGTTTTGTGTCAATGGATGAAAATTTAGGTCATTTTCGTTCTCCCTAGGCTTATTCTTGTCCAATTAGGGTTTTTAACCAATCTTGTGCATCCAATAGGTGTTTTTGTGTCATTGGATGAACATTTAGGTCATTTTCGTCCTCCCTAGGCTAATTCTTGTCCAATTAGGGTTTCTAACCAATCTTGTGCATCCAATAGGTGTTTTTGTGTCATTGGATGAACAATTAGGTCATTTTCGTCCTCCCTAGGCTAATTCTTGTCCAATTAGGGTTTTTAACCAATCTTGTGCATCCAATAGGTATTTTGTGTCATTGGATGAACATTTAGGTCATTTTCGTCCTCCCTACACTTAATCTTGTCCAATTAGGGTTTCTAACCAATTTTGTGCATCCAATAGGTGTTTTTGTGTCATTGGATGAATATTTATGTCATTTTCGTCCTCCCTACACTTAATCTTGTCCAATTAGGGTTTCTAACCAATTTTGTGCATCCAATAGGTGTTTTTGTATCATTTGATGAACATTTAGGTCATTTTCGTCCTCCCTAGGCTAATTCTTGTCCAATTAGGGTTTCTAACCAATCTTGTACTTCAAATAGGTGTTTTTGTATCATTGGATGAACATTTAGGTCATTTTCGTCCTCCCTAGGCTAATTCTTGTCCAATTAGGGTTTTTAACCAATCTTGTGCATCCAATAGGTGTTTTTGTATCATTGGATGAATATTTATGTCATTTTCGTACTCCGTACACTTAATCTTGTCCAATTAGGGTTTTTAACCAATCTTGTGCATCCAATAGGTGTTTTGTGTCATTGGATGAACATTTAGGTCATTTTCGTCTTTCCTAAACTTAATCTTGTCCAATTAGGGTTTCTAACCAATCTTGTGCATCCAATAGGTGTTTTGTGTCATTGGATGAACATTTAGGTCATTTTCGTCCTCCCTAAACTTAATCTTGTCCAATTAGGGTTTTTAACCAATCTTGTGCATCCAATAGGTGTTTTTGTGTCGTTGGATGGATATTTATGTCATTTTCGTCCTCCTTACACTTAATTTTGTCCAATTAGGGTTTTTAACCAATCTTGTGCATCCAATAGGTGTTTTATGTCATTGGATGAACATTTAGGTCATTTTCGTCCTCCCTAAACTTAATCTTGTCCAATTAAGGTTTTTAACCAATCTTGTGCATCCAATAGGTGTTTTTGTGTCATTGGATGAATATTTATGTCATTTTCGTACTCCCTACACTTAATCTTGTCCAATTAGGGTTTTTAACCAATCTTGTGCATCCAATAGGTGTTTTTGTGTCATTGGATGAATATTTATGTCATGTTCGTCCTCCCTACACTTAATCTTGTCCAATTAGGGTTTCTAACCAATTTTGTGCATCCAATAGGTGTTTTTGTATCATTGGATGAACAATTAGGTCATTTTCGTCCTCCCTAGCCAAATTCTTGTCCAATTAGGGTTTTTAACCAATCTTGTGCATCCAGTAGGTGTTTTGTGTCAATGGATGAAAATTTAGGTCATTTTCGTTCTCCCTAGGCTTATTCTTGTCCAATTAGGGTTTTTAACCAATATTGTGCATCCAATAGGTGTTTTTGTGTCATTGGAGGAATATTTATGTCATTTTCGTACTCCCTACACTTAATCTTGTCCAATTAGGGTTTTTAACCAATCTTGTGCATCCAATAGGTGTTTTTGTGTCATTGGATGAATATTTATGTCATGTTCGTCCTCCCTACACTTAATCTTGTCCAACTAGGGTTTCTAACCAATTTTGTGCATCCAATAGGTGTTTTTGTATCATTGGATGAACAATTAGGTCATTTTCGTCCTCCCTAGCCAAATTCTTGTCCAATTAGGGTTTTTAACCAATCTTGTGCATCCAGTAGGTGTTTTGTGTCAATGGATGAAAATTTAGGTCATTTTCGTTCTCCCTAGGCTTATTCTAGTCCAATTAGGGTTTTTAACCAATATTGTGCATCCAATAGGTGTTTTTGTGTCATTGGATGAACATTTAGGTCATTTTCGTCTTCCCTAAGGTAATTCTTGTCCAATTAGGGTTTCTAACCAATCTTGTACTTTCAATAGGTGTTTTTGTATCATTTGATAAACATTTAGGTCATTTTCGTCCTCCCTAGGCTAATTCTTGTCCAATAAGGGTTTTTAACCAATCATGTGCATCCAATAGGTGTTTTTGTATCATTGGATGAATATTTATGTCATTTTCGTACTCCGTACACTTAATCTTGTCCAATTAGGGTTTTTAACCAATCTTGTGCATCCAATAGGTGTTTTTGTGTCATTGGAGGAATATTTATGTCATTTTCGTACTCCCTACACTTAATCTTGTCCAATTAGGGTTTTTAACCAATCTTGTGCATCCAATAGGTGTTTTTGTGTCATTGGATGAATATTTATGTCATGTTCGTCCTCCCTACACTTAATCTTGTCCAATTAGGGTTTCTAACCAATCTTGTACTTCCAATAGGTGTTTTTGTATCATTTGATAAACATTTAGGTCATTTTCGTCCTCCCTAGGCTAATTCTTGTCCAATAAGGGTTTTTAACCAATCTTGTGCATCCAATAGGTGTTTTTGTATCATTGGATGAATATTTATGTCATTTTCGTACTCCGTACACTTAATCTTGTCCAATTAGGGTTTTTAACCAATCTTGTGCATCCAATAGGTGTTTTTGTGTCATTGGATGAATATTTATGTCATTTTCGTCCTCCCTACACTTAATCTTGTCCAATTAGGGTTTCTAACCAATTTTGTGCATCCAATAGGTGTTTTTGTATCATTGGATGAACAATTAGGTCATTTTCGTCCTCCCTAGCCAAATTCTTGTCCAATTAGGGTTTTTAACCAATCTTGTGCATCCAGTAGGTGTTTTGTGTCAATGGATGAAAATTTAGGTCATTTTCGTTCTCCCTAGGCTTATTCTAGTCCAATTAGGGTTTTTAACCAATCTTGTGCATCCAATAGGTGTTTTTGTGTCATTGGAGGAATATTTATGTCATTTTCGTACTCCCTACACTTAATCTTGTCCAATTAGGGTTTTTAACCAATCTTGTGCATCCAATAGGTGTTTTTGTGTCATTGGATGAATATTTATGTCATTTTCGTCCTCCCTACACTTAATCTTGTCCAATTAGGGTTTCTAACCAATTTTGTGCATCCAATAGGTGTTTTTGAATCATTGGATGAACAATTAGGTCATTTTCGTCCTCCCTAGCCAAATTCTTGTCCAATTAGGGTTTTTAACCAATCTTGTGCATCCAATAGGTGTTTTGTGTCAATGGATGAAAATTTAGGTTATTTTCGTTCTCCCTAGGCTTATTCTTGTCCAATTAGGGTTTTTAACCAATCTTGTGCATCCAATAGGTGTTTTTGTGTCATTGGATGAACATTTAGGTCATTTTCGTCTTTCCTAGGCTAATTCTTGTCCAATTAGGGTTTCTAACCAATCTTGTACTTCCAATAGGTGTTTTTGTATCATTTGATAAACATTTAGGTCATTTTCGTCCTCCCTAGGCTAATTCTTGTCCAATAAGGGTTTTTAACCAATCTTGTGCATCCAATAGGTGTTTTTGTGTCATTGGATGAATATTTATGTCATTTTCGTACTCCCTACACTTAATCTTGTCCAATTAGGGTTTTTAACCAATCTTGTGCATCCAATAGGTGTTTTGTGTCATTGGATGAACATTTAGGTCATTTTCGTCATTCTTAGGCTAATTCTTGTCCAATTAGGGTTTCTAACCAATCTTGTACTTCTAATAGGTGTTTTTGTGTCGTTGGATGAACATTTACGTCATTTTCGTCCAACCTAGGCTAATTCTTGTCCAATTAGGGTTTTTAACCAATCTTGTGCATCCAATAGGTGTTTTTGTGTCATTGGATGAATATTTATGTCATTTTCGTCCTCCTTACACTTAATCTTGTCCAATTAGGGTTTTTAACCAATCTTGTGGATCCAATAGGTGTTTTGTGTCATTGGATGAACATTTAGGTCATTTTCGTCCTCCCTAAAGTTAATCTTGTCCAATTAGGGTTTCTAACCAATTATGTGCATCCAATAGGTTTTTTTGTGACATTGGATGAACAATTAGGTCATTTTCGTCCTCCCTAGGCTAATTCTTTTCCAATTAGGGTTTTTAACCAATCTTGTGCATCCAATAGGTGTTTTTGTGTCATTGGATGAACATTTACGTCATTTTCGTACTCCCTACACTTAATCTTGTCCAATTAGGGTTTTTAACCAATCTTGTGCATCCAATAGGTGTTTTTGTGTCATTGGATGAATATTTATGTCATGTTCGTCCTCCCTACACTTAATCTTGTCCAA
>JBBPBS010001028.1:0-31021 GCA_037974835.1 Cicer judaicum
GGTTTCTATCTAATCTTGTGCATCCAATAGGTGTTTTTGTGTCATTGGATGAACAATTAGGTCATTTTCGTCCTCCCTATGCTTATTCTTGTCGAATTAGGGTTTTTAACCAATCTTGTGCATCCAATAGGTGTTTTTGTGTCATAAGATGAAAATTTTGGTCCTTTTCGTCCTCCCGACACTTAATCTTGTCCAATTAGGGTTTTTAACCAATCTTGTGCATCCAAGAGGTGGTTTGTGTCATTAGATGAATATTTAGGTCATTTTCGTCCTCCCTAGGCTAATTCTTGTCCAATTACGGTTTTTATCCAATCTTGTGCATCCAATAGGTGTTTTGTGTCATTGGATGAACATTTTGGTCAATTTCGTCCTCCCTATACTTAATCTTGTCCGATTAGGATTTTTAACCAATCTTGTGTATCCAATAGGTGTTTTGTGTCATTGGATGAATATTTAGATCATTTTCGTCCTCCCGAAACAAAATCTTGTCCAATTAGGATTTCTAACCAATCTTGTTCAACCAATAGGTGTTTTGTATCATTGGTCGAACATTTAGGTCAATTTTGTCCTCCCTAATCTTAATCTTGTCCAATTGGGGTTTCTAACCAATCTTGTGCATCCAATAGGTGTTTTTGTGTCATTGGATGAACAATTAGGTTATTTTCGTCCTCCCTAGGCTAATTCTTGTCCAATTAGGGTTTTTAACCAATCTTGTGCATCCAATAGGTGTTTTGTGTCATTGGATGAACATTTAGGTCATTTTCGTCCTCCCTAAACTCAATCTTGTCCAATTAGGGTTTCTAACCAATCTTGTGCATCCAATAGTTGTTTTCTGGTATTGGATGAACAATTAGGTCATTTTCTTCCTCCCTAGGGTAATTCTTGTCCAATTAGGGTTTTTCACCAATCTTGTGCATTCAATAGGTGTTTTGTGTCATTGGATGAACATTTAGGTCATTTTCGTCCTCCCTATGCTAATTCTTGTCGAATAAAGCTTTCTAACCAATCTTGTGCATCCAATAGGTTTTTTTCTGTCATTGGATGAACATTTTGGTCCTATTCGTCCTCCCTACACTTAATCTTGTCCAATTAGGGTTTCTAACTGATCTTGTGCATCCAATAGGTGTGTTTGTGTCATTGAATGAACAATTAGGTCATTTTCGTCCTCCCTAGGCTAATACTTGTCCAATTAGAATTTTTAACCGATCTTGTGCATCCAATAGGTGTTTTGTGTCATTGGATGAACATTTAGGTCATTTTCGTCCTCCCTAGGCTAATTCTTGTCCAGTTACGGTTTTTAACCAATCTTGTGCATCCAATAGGTGTTTTGTGTCATTGGATGAACATTTAGGTCATTTTCGTCCTCCCTAAACTTAATCTTGTCCAATTAGGGTTTCTAACCAATCTTGTGCTTCCAATAGTTGTTTTATGTGATTGGATGAACAATTAGGTCATTTTCGTCCTCGCTAGGGTAATTCTTGTCCAATTAGGGTTTTTCACCAATCTTGTGCATCCAATAGGTGTTTTGTGTGATTGGATGAACAATTAGATCATTTTCGTCCTCCCTAGGGTAATTCTTGTCCAATTAGGGTTTTTCACCAATCTAGTGCATCCAATAGGTGTTTTGTGTCATTGGATGAACATTTAGGTCATTTTCGTTCTCCCTATGCTAATTCTTGTCGAATTAGGGTTTCTAACCAATCTTGTGCATCCAATAGGTTTTTTTCTGTCATTGGATGAACATTTTGGTCCTATTCGTCCTCCCTACACTTAATCCGGTCCAATTAGGGTTTCTAACCGTTCTTGTGCGTCCAATAGGTGTGTTTGTGTCATTGAATGAACAATTAGGTCATTTTCGTCATCCCTAGGCTAATACTTGTCCAATTAGGGTTTTTAACCAATCTTGTGCATCCAATAGGTGTTTTGTGTCATTGGATGAACATTTAGGTCATTTTCGTCCTCCCTAAACTTAATCTTGTCCAATTAGGGTTTCTAACCAATCTTGTGCATCCAATAGTTGTTTTCTGGTATTGGATGAACAATTAGGTCATTTTCGTCCTCCCTAGGGTAATTCTTGTCCAATTAGCGTTTTTAACCAATCTTGTCCATCCAATAGGTGTTTTGTGTCATTGGATGAACATTTAGGTCATTTTCGTCCTCCCTAAATTTTGTTTGGTCCAATTAGGGTTTCTATCTAATCTTGTGCATCCAATAGGTGTTTTTGTGTCATTGGATGAACAATTAGGTCATTTTCGTCCTCCCTATGCTTATTCTTGTCGAATTAGGGTTTTTAACCAATCTTGTGCATCCAATAGGTGTTTTTGTGTCATAAGATGAAAATTTTGGTCCTTTTCGTCCTCCCGACACATAATCTTGTCCAATTAGGGTTTTTAACCAATCTTGTGCATCCAAGAGGTGGTTTGTGTCATTAGATGAATATTTAGGTCATTTTCGTCCTCCCTAGGCTAATTCTTGTCCAATTACGGTTTTTATCCAATCTTGTGCATCCAATAGGTGTTTTGTGTCATTGGATGAACATTTTGGTCAATTTCGTCCTCCCTATACTTAATCTTGTCCGATTAGGATTTTTAACCAATCTTGTGTATCCAATAGGTGTTTTGTGTCATTGGATGAAGATTTAGGTCATTTTCGTCCTCCCGAAACAAAATCTTGTCCAATTAGGATTTCTAACCAATCTTGTTCAACCAATAGGTGTTTTGTATCATTGGTCGAACATTTAGGTCAATTTTGTCCTCCCTAATCTTAATCTTGTCCAATTGGGGTTTCTAACCAATCTTGTGCATCCAATAGTTGTTTTTGTGTCATTGGATGAACAATTAGGTCATTTTCGTCCTCCCTAGGCTAATTCTTGTCCAATTAGGGTTTTTAACCAATCTTGTGCATCCAATAGGTGTTTTGTGTCATTGGATGAACATTTAGGTCATTTTCGTCCTCCCTAAACTCAATCTTGTCCAATTAGGGTTTCTAACCAATCTTGTGCATCCAATAGTTGTTTTCTGGTATTGGATGAACAATTAGGTCATTTTCGTCCTCCCTAGGGTAATTCTTGTCCAATTAGGGTTTTTAACCAATCTTGTGCATTCAATAGGTGTTTTGTGTCATTGGATGAACATTTAGGTCATTTTCGTCCTCCCTATGCTAATTCTTGTCGAATAAAGCTTTCTAACCAATCTTGTGCATCCAATAGGTTTTTTTCTGTCATTGGATGAACATTTTGGTCCTATTCGTCCTCCCTACACTTAATCTTGTCCAATTAGGGTTTCTAACTGATCTTGTGCATCCAATAGTTGTTTTCTGGTATTGGATGAACAATTAGGTCATTTTCGTCCTCCCTAGGGTAATTCTTGTCCAATTAGCGTTTTTAACCAATCTTGTCCATCCAATAGGTGTTTTGTGTCATTGGATGAACATTTAGGTCATTTTCATCCTCCCTAAATTTTGTTTGGTCCAATTAGGGTTTCTATCTAATCTTGTGCATCCAATAGGTGTTTTTGTGTCATTGGATGAACAATTAGGTCATTTTCGTCCTCCCTATGCTTATTCTTGTCGAATTAGGGTTTTTAACCAATCTTGTGCATCCAATAGGTGTTTTTGTGTCATAAGATGAAAATTTTGGTCCTTTTCGTCCCCCAGACACTTAATCTTGTCCAATTAGGGTTTTTAACCAATCTTGTGCATCCAAGAGGTGTTTTGTGTCATTAGATGAATATTTAGGTCATTTTCGTCCTCCCTAGGCTAATTCTTGTCCAATTACGGTTTTTATCCAATCTTGTGCATCCAATAGGTGTATTGTGTCATTGGATGAACATTTTGGTAAATTTCGTCCTCCCTATACTTAATCTTGTCCGATTAGGATTTTTAACCAATCTTGTGTATCCAATAGGTGTTTTGTGTCATTGGATGAAGATTTAGGTCATTTTTGTCCTCCCGAAACTAAATCTTGTCCAATTAGGATTTCTAACCAATCTTGTTCAACCAATAGGTGTTTTGTGTCATTGGATGAACATTTAGGTCAATTTTGTCCTCCCTAATCTTAATCTTGTCCAATTGGGGTTTCTAACCAATCTTGTGCATCCAATAGGTGTTTTTGTGTCATTGGATGAACAATTAGGTCATTTTCGTCCTCCCCAGGCTAATTCTTGTCTAATTAGGGTTTTTAACCAATCTTGTGCATCCAATAGGTGTTTTGTGTCATTGGATGAACATTTAGGTCATTTTCGTCCTCCCTAAACTTAATCTTGTCCAATTAGGGTTTCTAACCAATCTTGTGCATCCAATAGTTGTTTTCTGGTATTGGATGAACAATTAGGTCATTTTCGTCCTCCCTAGGGTAATTCTTGTCCAATTAGGGTTTTTCACCAATCTTGTGCATCCAATAGGTGTTTTGTGTCATTGGATGAACATTTAGGTCATTTTCGTCCTCCCTATGCTAATTCTTGTCGAATTAGGGTTTCTAACCAATCTTGTGCATCCAATAGGTGTTTTTGTGTCATTGGATGAACAATTAGGTCATTTTCGTCCTCCCTAGGCTTATTCTTGTCCAATTAGGGTTTTTAACCAATCTTGTGCATCCAATAGGTGTTTTGTGTCATTGGATGAACATTTAGGTCATTTTCGTCCTCCCTACACTTAATCTTGTCCAATTAGGGTTTTTAACCAATCTTGTGCATCCAATAGGTGTTTTGTGTCATTGGATGAACATTTAGGTCATTTTCGTCCTCCCTACACATAATCTTGTCCAATTAGGGTTTTTAACCAATCTTGTGCATCCAATAGGTGTTTTGTGTCATTGGATGAACAATTTGGTCATTTTCGTCCTCCCTAAACTTAATCTTGTCCAATTAGGGTTTCTAACCAATCTTGTGCATCAAATAGGTGTTTTGTGTCATTGGATGAACATTTAGGTCGTTTTCGTCCGCCCTAAACTTAATCTTGTCCAATTCGGGTTTCTAACCAATCATGTGCATCCAATAGGTGTTTTGTGTCATTGGATGAACATTTAGGTCAATTTCGTCCTCCCTAATATTAATCTTTTCCAATTGGGGTTTCTAACCAATCTTGTGCATCCAATAGGTGTTTTGTGTCATTGGATGAACATTTAGGTCATGTTCGTCCTCCCTAGGCTAATTCATGTCCAATTAGGGTTTCTAACCAATCTTGTGCATCCAATAGGTGTGTTTGTTTCATTGAATGAACAATTAGGTCATTTTCGTCCTCCCTAGTCTTATTCTTGTCCAATTAGGGTTCTTAACCAATCTTGTGCATCCAATAGCGGTTTTTGTGTCATTGGATTAACATTTAGGTCCTTTTCGTCCTCCCTACAATTAATCTTGTCCAATTAGGGTTTCTAACCAATCTTGTGCATCCAATAGGTGTTTTTGTGTCATTGGATGAACAATTAGGTCATTTTCGTCCTCCCTAGGCTAATTCTTGTCCAATTAGGGTTTTTAACAAATCTTGTGCATCCAATAGGTGTTTTGTGTCATTGGATGAAGATTTAGGTCATTTTCCTTCTTCCTACACTTAATCTTGTCCAATTAGGGTTTCTAACCAATCTTGTGCATCCAAATAGGTGTTTTTGTGTCATTGGATGAACAATTAGGTAAATTTTGTCCTCCCTAATCTTAATCTTGTCCAATTGGGGTTTCTAACCAATCTTGTGCATCCAATAGGTGTTTTTGTGTCATTGGATGAACAATTAGGTCATTTTCGTCCTCCCTAGGCTAATTCTTATCCAGTTAGGGTTTTTAACCAATCTTGTGCATCCAATAGGTGTTTTGTGTCGTTGGATGAACATTTAGGTCATTTTCGTCCTCCCTAAACTTAATCTTGTCCAATTAGGGTTTCTAACCAATCTTGTGCATCCAATAGTTGTTTTATGTGATTGGATGAACAATTAGATCATTTTCGTCCTCCCTAGGGTAATTCTTGTCCAATTAGGGTTTTTCACCAATCTAGTGCATCCAATAGGTGTTTTGTGTCATTGGATGAACATTTAGGTCATTTTCGTCCTCCCTATGCTAATTCTTGTCGAATTAGGGTTTCTAACCAATCTTGTGCATCCAATAGGTTTTTTTCTGTCATTGGATGAACATTTTGGTCCTATTCGTCCTCCCTACACTTAATCCGGTCCAATTAGGGTTTCTAACCGTTCTTGTGCGTCCAATAGGTGTGTTTGTGTCATTGAATGAACAATTAGGTCATTTTCGTCATCCCTAGGCTAATACTTGTCCAATTAGGGTTTTTAACCAATCTTGTGCATCCAATAGGTGTTTTGTGTCATTGGATGAACATTTAGGTCATTTTCGTCCTCCCTAAACTTAATCTTGTCCAATTAGGGTTTCTAACCAATCTTGTGCATCCAATAGTTGTTTTCTGGTATTGGATGAACAATTAGGTCATTTTCGTCCTCCCTAGGGTAATTCTTGTCCAATTAGCGTTTTTAACCAATCTTGTCCATCCAATAGGTGTTTTGTGTCATTGGATGAACATTTAGGTCATTTTCGTCCTCCCTAAATTTTGTTTGGTCCAATTAGGGTTTCTATCTAATCTTGTGCATCCAATAGGTGTTTTTGTGTCATTGGATGAACAATTAGGTCATTTTCGTCCTCCCTATGCTTATTCTTGTCGAATTAGGGTTTTTAACCAATCTTGTGCATCCAATAGGTGTTTTTGTGTCATAAGATGAAAATTTTGGTCCTTTTCGTCCCCCAGACACTTAATCTTGTCCAATTAGGGTTTTTAACCAATCTTGTGCATCCAAGAGGTGTTTTGTGTCATTAGATGAATATTTAGGTCATTTTCGTCCTCCCTAGGCTAATTCTTGTCCAATTACGGTTTTTATCCAATCTTGTGCATCCAATAGGTGTATTGTGTCATTGGATGAACATTTTGGTAAATTTCGTCCTCCCTATACTTAATCTTGTCCGATTAGGATTTTTAACCAATCTTGTGTATCCAATAGGTGTTTTGTATCATTGGATGAAGATTTAGGTCATTTTTGTCCTCCCGAAACTAAATCTTGTCCAATTAGGATTTCTAACCAATCTTGTTCAACCAATAGGTGTTTTGTGTCATTGGATGAACATTTAGGTCAATTTTGTCCTCCCTAATCTTAATCTTGTCCAATTGGGGTTTCTAACCAATCTTGTGCATCCAATAGGTGTTTTTGTGTCATTGGATGAACAATTAGGTCATTTTCGTCCTCCCCAGGCTAATTCTTGTCTAATTAGGGTTTTTAACCAATCTTGTGCATCCAATAGGTGTTTTGTGTCATTGGATGAACATTTAGGTCATTTTCGTCCTCCCTAAACTTAATCTTGTCCAATTAGGGTTTCTAACCAATCTTGTGCATCCAATAGTTGTTTTCTGGTATTGGATGAACAATTAGGTCATTTTCGTCCTCCCTAGGGTAATTCTTGTCCAATTAGGGTTTTTCACCAATCTTGTGCATCCAATAGGTGTTTTGTGTCATTGGATGAACATTTAGGTCATTTTCGTCCTCGCTATGCTAATTCTTGTCGAATTAGAGTTTCTAACCAATCTTGTGCATCCAATAGTTTTTTTGTGTCATTGGATGAACATTTTGGTCCTATTCGTCCTCCCTACACTTAATCTTGTCCAATTAGGGTTTCTAACCGATCTTTTGCATTCAATAGGTGTGTTTGTGTCATTGAATGAACAATTAGGTCATTTTCGTCCTCCCTAGGCTAATACTTGTCCAATTAGGATTTTTAACCAATCTTGTGCATCCAATAGGTGTTTTGTGTCATTGGATGAACATCTAGGTCATTTTCGTCCTCCCTAAATTTTGTTTGGTCCAATTAGGGTTTCTATCTAATCTTGTGCATCCAATAGGTGTTTTTGTGTCATTGGATGAACAATTAGGTCATTTTCGTCCTCCCTAGGCTTATTCTTGTCCAATTAGGGTTTTTAACCAATCTTGTGCATCCAATAGATGTTTTTGTGTCATAAGATGAAAATTTTGGTCCTTTTCGTCCTCCCGACACTTAATCTTGTCCAATTAGGGTTTTTAACCAATCTTGTGCATCCAAGAGGTGTTTTGTGTCATCAGATGAACATTTAGGTCATTTTCGTCCTCCCTAAACTTAATCTTGTCCAATTAGGGTTTCTAACCAATCTTGTGCATCCAATAGGTGTTTTTGTGTCATTGGATGAACAATTAGGTCATTTTCGTCCTCCCTACGCTAATTCATGTCCAATTAGGGTTTTTAACCAATCTTGTGCATCCAATAGGTGTTTTGTGTCATTGGATGAACATTTAGGTCATTTTCGTCCTCCCTAAACTTAATCTTGTCCAATTAGGGTTTCTAACCAATCTTGTGCATCCAATAGGTGTTTTTGTGTCATTGGACGAACAATTAGGTCATTTTCGTCCACCCTAGGCTAATTCTTGTCCAATTAGGGTTTCTAACCAATCTTGTGCATCCAATTGGTGTTTTGTGTCATTGGATGAACAAGTAGGTCATTTTCGTCCTCCCTAGGCTTATTCTTGTCCAATTAGGGTTTTTAACCAATCTTGTGCATCCAATAGGTGTTTTGTGTCATTGGATGAACATTTAGGTCATTTTCGTCCTTCTTAAACTTAATCTTGTCCAATTAGGGTTTCTAACCAATCTTGTGCATCCAATAGGTGTTTTTGTGTCGTTGGAAGAACAATTAGGTGATTTTCTTCCTCCCTAAGCTAATTCTTGTCCAATTAGGGTTTCTAACCAATCTTTTGCATCCAATAGGTGTTTTGTGTCATTGGATGAATATTTAGGTCATTTTCGTCCTCCCTAGGCTTATTCTTGTCAAATTAGGGTTTCTAACCAATGTTGTGCATCCAATAGGTGTTTTTGTGTCATTGGAAGAATATTTAGGTCATAATCGTCCTCCCTACAATTAATCTTGTCCAATTAGGGTTTTTAACCAATCTTGTGCATCCAATAGGTGTTTTGTGTCATTGGATGAACATTTAGGTCATTTTCGTCCTCCCTAAACTTAATCTTGTCCAATTAGGGTTTCTAACCAATCTTGTGCATCCAATAGGTTTTTTTGTGTCATTGGATGAACAATTAGGTCATTTTCGTCCTTCCTAGGCTAATTCTTGTCCAATTAGGGTTTTTAAGCAATCTTGTGCATCCAATAGGTGTTTTGTGTCATTGGATGACCATTTAGGTCATTTTCGTCCTCCCTAGGCTAATTCTTATCCAATTTGGGTTTCTAACCAATCTTGTACTTCCAACAGGTTTTTTGTGTCATTGGATGAACATTTAGGTCATTTTCGTCCTCCCTAAACTTAATCTTGTCCAATTAGGGTTTTTAACCAATCTTGTGCATCCAATAGGTGTTTTGTGTCATTGGATGAACATTTAGGTCATTTTCGTCCTCCCTACACTTAATCTTGTCCAATTAGGGTTTCTAACCAATCTTGTGCATCCAAGAGGTGTTTTGTGTCATCAGATGAACATTTAGGTCATTTTCGTCCTCCCTAAACTTAATCTTGTCCAATTAGGGTTTCTAACCAATCTTATGCTTCGAAATAGGTGTTTTTGTTCATTGGATGAACATTTAGGTCATTTTCATCCATCATAGGCTAATTCTTGTCCAATTAGGGTTTTTAACTAATCTTGTGCATCCAATAGGTGTTTTTCTGTCATTGGATGAACAATTAGGTCAATTTCGTCCTCCCTAATATTAATCTTTTCCAATTGGGGTTTCTAACCAATCTTGTGCATCCAATAGGTGTTTTTGTGTCATTGGATGAACAATTAGGTCAATTTTGTCCTCCCTAATCTTAATCTTGTCCAATTGGGGTTTCTAACCAATCTTGTGCATCCAATAGGTGTTTTTGTGTCATTGGATGAACAATTAGGTCATTTTCGTCCTCCCTAGGCTAATTCTTGTCTAGTTAGGGTTTTTAACCAATCTTGTGCATCCAATAGGTGTTTTGTGTCATTGGATGAACATTTAGGTCATTTTCGTCCTCCCTAAACTTAATCTTGTCCAATTAGGGTTTCTAACCAATCTTGTGCATCCAATAGTTTTTTTATGTGATTGGATGAACAATTAGGTCATTTTCGTCCTCCCTAGGGTAATTCTTGTCCAATTAGGGTTTTTCACCAATCTTGTGCATCCAATAGGTGTTTTGTGTCATTAGATGAACATTTAGGTCATTTTCGTCCTCCCTATGCTAATTCTTGTCGAATTAGGGTTTCTAACCAATCTTGTGCCTCCAATAGGTTTTTTTCTGTCATTGGATGAACATTTTGGTCCTATTCGTCCTCCCTACACTTAATCTTGTCCAATTAGGGTTTCTAACCGTTCTTGTGCATCCAATAGGTGTGTTTGTGTCATTGAATGAACAATTAGGTCATTTTAGTCATCCCTAGGCTAATACTTGTCCAATTAGGATTTTTAACCAATCTTGTGCATCCAATAGGTGTTTTGTGTCATTGGATGAACATTTAGGTCATTTTCGTCCTCCCTAAATTTTGTTTGGTCCAATTAGGGTTTCTATCTAATCTTGTGCATCCAATAGGTGTTTTTGTGTCATTGGATGAACAATTAGGTCATTTTCGTCCTCCCTAGGCTAATTCTTATCCAGTTAGGGTTTTTAACCAATCTTGTGCATCCAATAGGTGTTTTGTGTCGTTGGATGAACATTTAGGTCATTTTCGTCCTCCCTAAACTTAATCTTGTCCAATTAGGGTTTCTAACCAATCTTGTGCATCCAATAGTTGTTTTATGTGATTGGATGAACAATTAGATCATTTTCGTCCTCCCTAGGGTAATTCTTGTCCAATTAGGGTTTTTCACCAATCTAGTGCATCCAATAGGTGTTTTGTGTCATTGGATGAACATTTAGGTCATTTTCGTCCTCCCTATGCTAATTCTTGTCGAATTAGGGTTTCTAACCAATCTTGTGCATCCAATAGGTTTTTTTCTGTCATTGGATGAACATTTTGGTCCTATTCGTCCTCCCTACACTTAATCCGGTCCAATTAGGGTTTCTAACCGTTCTTGTGCGTCCAATAGGTGTGTTTGTGTCATTGAATGAACAATTAGGTCATTTTCGTCATCCCTAGGCTAATACTTGTCCAATTAGGGTTTTTAACCAATCTTGTGCATCCAATAGGTGTTTTGTGTCATTGGATGAACATTTAGGTCATTTTCGTCCTCCCTAAACTTAATCTTGTCCAATTAGGGTTTCTAACCAATCTTGTGCATCCAATAGTTGTTTTCTGGTATTGGATGAACAATTAGGTCATTTTCGTCCTCCCTAGGGTAATTCTTGTCCAATTAGCGTTTTTAACCAATCTTGTCCATCCAATAGGTGTTTTGTGTCATTGGATGAACATTTAGGTCATTTTCGTCCTCCCTAAATTTTGTTTGGTCCAATTAGGGTTTCTATCTAATCTTGTGCATCCAATAGGTGTTTTTGTGTCATTGGATGAACAATTAGGTCATTTTCGTCCTCCCTATGCTTATTCTTGTCGAATTAGGGTTTTTAACCAATCTTGTGCATCCAATAGGTGTTTTTGTGTCATAAGATGAAAATTTTGGTCCTTTTCGTCCCCCAGACACTTAATCTTGTCCAATTAGGGTTTTTAACCAATCTTGTGCATCCAAGAGGTGTTTTGTGTCATTAGATGAATATTTAGGTCATTTTCGTCCTCCCTAGGCTAATTCTTGTCCAATTACGGTTTTTATCCAATCTTGTGCATCCAATAGGTGTATTGTGTCATTGGATGAACATTTTGGTCAATTTCGTCCTCCCTATACTTAATCTTGTCCGATTAGGATTTTTAACCAATCTTGTGTATCCAATAGGTGTTTTGTGTCATTGGATGAAGATTTAGGTCATTTTCGTCCTCCCTATGCTAATTCTTGTCGAATTAGGCTTTCTAACAAATCTTGTGCATCCAATAGGTTTTTTTCTGTCATTGGATGAACATTTTGGTCCTATTCGTCCTCCCTACACTTAATCTTGTCCAATTAGGGTTTCTAACTGATCTTGTGCATCCAATAGGTGTGTTTGTGTCATTGAATGAACAATTAGGTCATTTTCGTCCTCCCTAGGCTAATACTTGTCCAATTAGGATTTTTAACCGATCTTGTGCATCCAATAGGTGTTTTCTGTCATTGGATGAACATTTAGGTCATTTTCGTCCTCCCTAAATTTTGTTTGGTCCAATTAGGGTTTCTATCTAATCTTGTGCATCCAATAGGTGTTTTGTGTCGTTGGATGAACATTTAGGTCATTTTCGTCCTCCCTAAACTTAATCTTGTCCAATTAGGGTTTCTAACCAATCTTGTGCATCCAATAGTTGTTTTATGTGATTGGATGAACAATTAGGTCATTTTCGTCCTCCCTAGGGTAATTCTTGTCCAATTAGGGTTTTTCACCAATCTTGTGCATCCAATAGGTGTTTTGTGTCATTGGATGAATATTTAGGTCATTTTCGTCCTCCCTAGCCTAGTTCTTGTCCAATTAGGGTTTTTAACAAATCTTGTGTATCCAATAGGTGTTTTTTTGTGATTGGATGAATATTTAGGTCATTTTCGTCCTCCCTAAACTTAATCTTGTCCAATTAGGGTTTCTAACCAATCTTGTGCATCCAATAGGTTTTTTTGTGTCATTGGATGAACATTTTGGTCCAATTCGTCCTCCCTACACTTAATGTTGTCCAATTAGGGTTTCTAACCGATCTTGTGCATCCAATAGGTGTGTTTGTGTCATTGAATGAACAATTAGGTCATTTTCGTCCTCCCTAGGCTAATACTTGTCCAATTAGGATTTTTAACCGATCTTGTGCATCCAATAGGTGTTTTTGTGTCATTGGATGAACATTTAGGTCATTTTCGTCCTCCCTAGACTTATTCTTGTCCAATTAAGGTTTTTAACCAATCTTCTGCATCCAATAGGTGTTTTTGTGTCATAAGATGAAAATTTTGGTCCTTTTCGTCCTCCCGACACTTAATACTTGTCCAATTAGGATTTTTAACCAATCTTGTGCATCCAATAGGTGTTTTGTGTCGTTGGAGGAACATTTAGGTCATTTTCGTCCTCCCTAAACTTAATCTTGTCCAATTAGGGTTTCTAACCAATCTTGTGCATCCAATAGTTGTTTTATGTGATTGGATGAACATTTAGGTCATTTTCGTCCTCCCTATGCTAATTCTTGTCGAATTAGGGTTTCTAACCAATCTTGTGCATCCAATAGGTTTTTTTCTGTCATTGGATGAACATTTTGGTCCTATTCGTCCTCCCTACACTTAATCCTGTCCAATTAGGGTTTCTAACCGTTCTTGTGCGTCCAATAGGTGTGTTTGTGTCATTGAATGAACAATTAGGTCATTTTCGTCATCCCTAGGCTAATACTTGTCAAATTAGGGTTTTTAACCAATCTTGTGCATCCAATAGGTGTTTTGTGTCGTTGGATAAATATTTAGGTCATTTTTGTCCTCCCTAAACTTAATCTTGTCCAATTAGGGTTTCTAACCAATCTTGTGCATCCAATAGTTGTTTTCTGTTATTGGATGAACAATTAGGTCATTTTCGTCCTCCCTAGGGTAATTCTTGTCCAATTAGGGTTTTTAACCAATCTTGTGCATCCAATAGGTGTTTTGTGTCATTGGATGAACATTTAGGTCATTTTCGTCCTCCCTAAATTTTGTTTGGTCCAATTAGGGTTTCTATCTAATCTTGTGCATCCAATAGGTGTTTTTGTGTCATTGGATGAACAATTAGGTCATTTTCGTCCTCCCTATGCTTATTCTTGTCGAATTAGGGTTTTTAACCAATCTTGTGCATCCAATAGGTGTTTTTGTGTCATAAGATGAAAATTTTGGTCCTTTTCGTCCCCCAGACACTTAATCTTGTCCAATTAGGGTTTTTAACCAATCTTGTGCATCCAAGAGGTGTTTTGTGTCATTAGATGAATATTTAGGTCATTTTCGTCCTCCCTAGGCTAATTCTTGTCCAATTACGGTTTTTATCCAATCTTGTGCATCCAATAGGTGTATTGTGTCATTGGATGAACATTTTGGTAAATTTCGTCCTCCCTATACTTAATCTTGTCCGATTAGGATTTTTAACCAATCTTGTGTATCCAATAGGTGTTTTGTATCATTGGATGAAGATTTAGGTCATTTTTGTCCTCCCGAAACTAAATCTTGTCCAATTAGGATTTCTAACCAATCTTGTTCAACCAATAGGTGTTTTGTGTCATTGGATGAACATTTAGGTCAATTTTGTCCTCCCTAATCTTAATCTTGTCCAATTGGGGTTTCTAACCAATCTTGTGCATCCAATAGGTGTTTTTGTGTCATTGGATGAACAATTAGGTCATTTTCGTCCTCCCCAGGATAATTCTTGTCTAATTAGGGTTTTTAACCAATCTTGTGCATCCAATAGGTGTTTTGTGTCATTGGATGAACATTTAGGTCATTTTCGTCCTCCCTAAACTTAATCTTGTCCAATTAGGGTTTCTAACCAATCTTGTGCATCCAATAGTTGTTTTCTGGTATTGGATGAACAATTAGGTCATTTTCGTCCTCCCTAGGGTAATTCTTGTCCAATTAGGGTTTTTCACCAATCTTGTGCATCCAATAGGTGTTTTGTGTCATTGGATGAACAATTAGGTCATTTTCGTCCTCCCTAGGCTTATTCTTGTCGAATTAAGGTTTTTAACCAATCTTGTGCATCCAATAGGTGTTTTTGTGTCATAAGATGAAAATTTTGGTCCTTTTCGTCCCCCAGACACTTAATCTTGTCCAATTAGGGTTTTTAACCAATCTTGTGCATCCAAGAGGTGTTTTGTGTCATTAGATGAATATTTAGGTCATTTTCGTCCTCCCTAGGCTAATTCTTGTCCAATTACGGTTTTTATCCAATCTTGTGCATCCAATAGGTGTATTGTGTCATTGGATGAACATTTTGGTCAATTTCGTCCTCCCTATACTTAATCTTGTCCGATTAGGATTTTTAACCAATCTTGTGTATCCAATAGGTGTTTTGTGTCATTGGATGATGATTTAGGTCATTTTTGTCCTCCCGAAACTAAATCTTGTCCAATTAGGATTTCTAACCAATCTTGTTCAACCAATAGGTGTTTTGTGTCATTGGATGAACATTTAGGTCAATTTTGTCCTCCCTAATCTTAATCTTGTCCAATTGGGGTTTCTAACCAATCTTGTGCATCCAATAGGTGTTTTTGTGTCATTGGATGAACAATTAGGTCATTTTCGTCCTCCCCAGGCTAATTCTTGTCCAATTAGGGTTTTTAACCAATCTTGTGCATCCAATAGATGTTTTGTGTCATTGGATGAACATTTAGGTCATTTTCGTCCTCCCTAAACTTAATCTTGTCCAATTAGGGTTTCTAACCAATCTTGTGCATCCAGTAGTTGTTTTCTGGTATTGGATGAACAATTAGGTCATTTTCGTCCTCCCTAGGGTAATTCTTGTCCAATTAGGGTTTTTCACCAATCTTGTGCATCCAATAGGTGTTTTGTGTCATTGGATGAACATTTAGGTCATTTTCGTCCTCGCTATGCTAATTCTTGTCGAATTAGAGTTTCTAACCAATCTTGTGCATCCAATAGTTTTTTTGTGTCATTGGATGAACATTTTGGTCCTATTCGTCCTCCCTACACTTAATCTTGTCCAATTAGGGTTTCTAACCGATCTTCTGCATTCAATAGGTGTGTTTGTGTCATTGAATGAACAATTAGGTCATTTTCGTCCTCCCTAGGCTAATACTTGTCCAATTAGGATTTTTAACCAATCTTGTGCATCCAATAGGTGTTTTGTGTCATTGGATGAACATCTAGGTCATTTTCGTCCTCCCTAAATTTTGTTTGGTCCAATTAGGGTTTCTATCTAATCTTGTGCATCCAATAGGTGTTTTTGTGTCATTGGATGAACAATTAGGTCATTTTCGTCCTCCCTAGGCTTATTCTTGTCCAATTAGGGTTTTTAACCAATCTTGTGCATCCAATAGATGTTTTTGTGTCATAAGATGAAAATTTTGGTCCTTTTCGTCCTCCCGACACTTAATCTTGTCCAATTAGGGTTTTTAACCAATCTTGTGCATCCAAGAGGTGTTTTGTGTCATCAGATGAACATTTAGGTCATTTTCGTCCTCCCTAAACTTAATCTTGTCCAATTAGGGTTTCTAACCAATCTTGTGCATCCAATAGGTGTTTTTGTGTCATTGGATGAACAATTAGGTCATTTTCGTCCTCCCTACGCTAATTCATGTCCAATTAGGGTTTTTAACCAATCTTGTGCATCCAATAGGTGTTTTGTGTCATTGGATGAACATTTAGGTCATTTTCGTCCTCCCTAAACTTAATCTTGTCCAATTAGGGTTTCTAACCAATCTTGTGCATCCAATAGTTGTTTTCTGGTATTGGATGAACAATTAGGTCATTTTCGTCCTCCCTAGGGTAATTCTTGTCCAATTAGGGTTTTTCACCAATGTTGTGCATCCAATAGGTGTTTGGTGTCATTGGATGAACATTTAGGTAATTTTCGTCCTCGCTATGCTAATTCTTGTCGAATTAGGGTTTCTAACCAATCTTGTGCATCCAATAGTTTTTTTGTGTCATTGGATGAACATTTTGGTCCTATTCGTCCTCCCTACAGTTAATCTTGTCCAATTAGGGTTTCTAACCGATCTTGTGCATTCAATAGGTGTGTTTGTATCATTGAATGAACAATTAGGTCATTTTCGTCCTCCCTAGGCTAATACTTGTCCAATTAGGATTTTTAACCAATCTTGTGCATCCGATAGGTGTTTTGTGTCATTGGATGAACATTTAGGTCATTTTCGTCCTCCCTAAATTTTGTTTGGTCCAATTAGGGTTTCTATCTAATCTTGTGCATCCAATAGGTGTTTTTGTGTCATTGGATGAACAATTAGGTCTATTTCGTCCTCCCTAGGCTTATTCTTGTCATATTAGGGTTTTTAACCAATCTTGTGCATCCAATAGATGTTTTTGTGTCATAAGATGAAAATTTTGGTCCTTTTCGTCCTCCCGACACTTAATCTTGTCCAATTAGGGTTTTTAACCAATCTTGTGCATCCAAGAGGTGTTTTGTGTCATCGGATGAACATTTAGGTCATTTTCGTCCTCCCTAAACTTAATCTTGTCCAATTAGGGTTTCTAACCAATCTTATGCTTCCAAATAGGTGTTTTTGTTCATTGGATGCACAATTAGGTCATTTTCATCCATCCTAGGCTAATTCTTGTCCAATTAGGGTTGTTAACTAATCTTGTGCATCCAATAGGTGTTTTGTGTCATTGGATGAACATTTAGGTCATTTTCGTACTCCCTACACATAATCTTGTCCAATTAGGGTTTTTAACCAATCTTGTGCATCCAATAGGTGTTTTGTGTCATTGGATGAACAATTTGGTCATTTTCGTCCTCCCTAAACTTAATCTTGTCCAATTAGGGTTTCTAACCAATCTTGTGCATCAAATAGGTGTTTTGTGTCATTGGATGAACATTTAGGTCGTTTTCGTCCGCCCTAAACTTAATCTTGTCCAATTCGGGTTTCTAACCAATCATGTGCATCCAATAGGTGTTTTTGTGTCATTGGATGAACAATTAGGTCATTTTCATCCTTCCTAGGCTAATTCTTGTCCAATTAGGGTTTTTAACCAATCTTGTGCATCCAATAGGTGTTTTTGTGTCATTGGATGAACAATTAGGTCATTTTCGTCCTCCCTAGGCTAATTCTTGTCCAATTAGGGGTTTTAACCAATCTTGTGCATCCAATAGGTGTTTTGTGTCATTGGATGAACATTTAGGTCATTTTCGTCCTCCCTAGGCTAATTCTTGTCCAATTAGGGTTTCTAACCAATCTTGTGCATCCAATAGGTGTTTTTGTGTCATTGGATGAATATTTATGTCATTTTCGTCCTCCTTACACTTAATCTTGTCCAATTAGGGTTTTTAACCAATCTTTTGCATCCAATAGGTGTTTTGTGTCATTGGATGAACATTTAGGTCAATTTTGTCCTCCCTAAACTTAATCTTGTCCAATTAGGGTTTCTAACCAATCATGTGCATCCAATAGGTTTTTTTGTGTCATTGGATGAACAATTAGGTCATTTTCATCCTCCCTAGGCTAATTCTTGTCCAATTAGGGTTTTTAAGCAATCTTGTGCATCCAATAGGTGTTTTTGTGTCATTGGATGAACATTTAGGTCATTTTCGTCCTCCCTAGGCTAATTCTTGTCCAATTAGGGTTTTTAACCAATCTTGTGCATCCAATAGGTGTTTTGTGTCATTGGATGAACATTTAGGTCATTTTCGTCCTCCATCAACTTAATCTTGTCCAATTAGGGTTTCTAAGCAATATTGTGCATCCAAAAGTTGTTTTTGTATCATTGGATGAACAATTAGGTCATTTTCGTCCTCCCTAGGCTAATTCTTGTCCTATTAGGGTTTTTAACCAATCTTGTGCATCCAATAGTTGTTTTGTGTCAATGGATGAAAATTTAGGTCATTTTCGTTCTCCCTAGGCTTATTCTTGTCCAATTAGGGTTTTTCACCAATCTTGTGCATCCAATAGGTGTTTTTGTGTCATTGGATGAACATTTAGGTCATTTTCGTCCTCCCTAGGCTAATTCTTGTCCAATTAGGGTTTTTAAGCAATCTTGTGCATCCAATAGGTGTTTTGTGTCATTGGATGAACGTTTAGGTCATTTTCGTCTTCCCTAGGCTAATTCTTGTCCAATTAGGGTTTTTAACCAATCTTGTGCATCCAATAGGTGTTTTGTGTCATTGGATGAACATTTTAGGTCATTTTCGTCCTCCCTAAACTTAATCTTGTCCAATTAGGGTTTCTAACCAATATTGTGCATCCAATAGGTGTTTTTGTATCATTGGATGAATAATTAGGTCATTTTCGTCCTCCCTAGGCTAATTCTTGTCCAATTAGGGTTTTTAACCAATGTTGTGCATCCATTAGGTGTTTTGTGTCAATGGATGAAAATTTAGGTCATTTTCGTTCTCCCTAGGCTTATTCTTGTCCAATTAGGGTTTTTCACCAATCTTGTGCATCCAATAGGTGTTTTTGTGTCATTGGATGAACATTTAGGTCATTTTCGTCCTCCCTAGGCTAATTCTTGTCCAATTAGGGTTTTTAACCAATCTTGTGCATCCAATAGGTGTTTTGTGTCATTGGATGAACATTTTAGGTCATTTTCGTCCTCCCTAGGCTAATTCATGTCCAATTAGGTTTTCTAACGAATTTTGTGCATCCAATAGGTGTTTTTGTATCATTGGATGAACAATTAGGTCATTTTCGTCCTCCCTAGGCTATTTCTTGTCTAATTAGGGTTTTTAACCAATCTTGTGCATCCAATAGGTGTTTTGTGTCATTGGATGAACATTTTAGGTCATTTTCGTCCTCCCTAGGCTAATTCTTGTCCAATTAGGGTTTTTCACCAATCTTGTGCATCCAATAGGTGTTTTTGTGTCATTGGATGAACATTTAGGTCATTTTCGTCCTCCCTAGGCTAATTCTTGTCCAATTAGGGTTTTTAACCAATCTTGTGCATCCAATAGGTGTTTTGTGTCATTGGATGAACATTTTAGGTCATTTTCGTCCTCCGTAGGCTAATTCTTGTCCAATTAGGGTTTCTAACGAATTTTGTGCATCCAATAGGTGTTTTTGTATCATTGGATGAACAATTAGGTCATTTTCGTCCTCCCTAGGCTAATTCTTGTCCAATTAGGGTTTTTAACCAATCTTGTGCATCCAATAGGTGTTTTGTGTCAATGGATGAAAATTTAGGTCATTTTCGTTCTCCCTAGGCTTATTCTTGTCCAATTAGGGTTTTTCACCAATCTTGTGCATCCAATAGGTGTTTTTGTATCATTGGATGAACAATTAGGTCATTTACGTCCTCCCTAGGCTAATTCTTGTCCAATTAGGGTTTTTAACCAATCTTGTGCATCCAATAGGTGTTTTGTGTCATTGGATGAACATTTAGGTCATTTTCGTCCTCCCTAGGCTAATTCTTGTCCAATTTGGGTTTTTAACCAATCTTGTGCATCCAATAGGTGTTTTGTGTCATTGGATGAACATTTTAGGTCATTTTCGTCCTCCCTAAACTTAATCTTGTCCAATTAGGGTTTCTAACCAATATTGTGCATCCAATAGGTGTTTTTGTATAATTGGATGAATAATTAAGTCATTTTCGTTCTCCCTAGGCTAATTCTTGTCCAATTAGGGTTTTTAACCAATCTTGTGCATCCAATAGTTGTTTTGTGTCAATGGATGAAAATTTAGGTCATTTTCGTTCTCCCTTGGCTTATTCTTGTCCAATTAGGGTTTTTCACCAATCTTGTGCATCCAATAGGTGTTTTTGTGTCATTGGATGAACATTTAGGTCATTTTCGTCCTCCCTAGGCTAATTCTTGTCCAATTAGGGTTTTTAAGCAATCTTGTGCATCCAATAGGTGTTTTGTGTCATTGGATGAACGTTTAGATCATTTTCGTCCTCCCTAGGCTAATTCTTGTCCAATTAGGGTTTTTAACCAATCTTGTGCATCCAATAGGTGTTTTTGTGTCATTGGATGAATATTTATGTCATTGTCGTCCTCCTTACACTTAATCTTGTCCAATTAGGGTTTCTAACCAATCTTGTGCATCCAATAGGTGTTTTGTGTCATTGGATGAACATTTAGGTCATTTTCGTCCTCCCTAAACTTAATCTTGTCCAATTAGGGTTTCTAACCAATCATGTGCATCCAATAGGTTTTATTGTGTCATTGGATGAACAATTAGGTCATTTTCGTCCTCCCTAGGCTAATTCTTGTCCAATTAGGGTTTTTAACCAATCTTGTGCATCCAATAGGTGTTTTTGTGTCATTGCATGAATATTTATGTCATTTTCGTCCTCCCTACACTTAATCTTGTCCAATTAGGGTTTCTAACCAATTTTGTGCATCCAATAGGTGTTTTTGTATCATTGGATGAACAATTAGGTCATTTTCGTCCTCCCTAGGCTAATTCTTGTCCAATTAGGGTTTTTCAACAATCTTGTGCATCCAATAGGTGTTTTTGTGTCATTGGATGAACATTTAGGTCATTTTCGTCCTCCCTAGGCTAATTCTTGTCCAATTAGGGTTTTTAAGCAATCTTGTGCATCCAATAGGTGTTTTGTGTCATTGGATGAACGTTTAGGTCATTTTCGTCCTCCCTAGGCTAATTCTTGTCCAATTAGGGTTTTTAACCAATCTTGTGCATCCAATAGGTGTTTTGTGTCATTGGATGAACATTTAGGTCATTTTCGTCCTCCCTAGGCTAATTCTTGCCCAATTAGGGTTTCTAACCAATCTTGTACTTCCAACAGGTGTTTTGTGTCATTGGATGAACATTTAGGTCATTTTCGTCCTCCCTAAACTTAATCTTGTCCAATTAGGGTTTTTAACCAATCTTATGCATCCAATAGGTGCTTTTGTGTCATTGGATGAATATTTATGTCATTTTCGTCCTCCTTACACTTAATCTTGTCCAATTAGGGTTTTTAACCAATCTTGTGCATCCAATAGGTGTTTTGTGTCATTGGATGAACATTTAGGTCATTTTCGTCCTCCCTACACTTAATCTTGTCCAATTAGGGTTTCTAACCAATCATGTGCATCCAATAGCTTTTTTTGTGTTATTGGATGAACAATTAGGTCATTTTCGTCGTCCCTAGGCTAATTCTTGTCCAATTAGGGTTTTTAACCAATCTTGTGCATCCAATAGGTGTTTTGTGTCAATGGATGAAAATTTAGGTCATTTTCGTTCTCCCTAAACTTAATCTTGTCCAATTAGGGTTTCTAACCAATATTGTGCATCCAATAGGTGTTTTTGTATCATTTGATGAACAATTAGGTTATTTTCGTCCTCCCTAGGCTAATTCTTGTCCAATTAGGGTTTTTAACCAATCTTGTGCATCCAATAGGTGTTTTTGTGTCATTGGATGAATATTTATGTCATTTTCGTCCTCCTTACACTTAATCTTGTCCAATTAGGGTTTTTAACCAATCTTGTGCATCCAATAGGTGTTTTGTGTTATTGGATGAACATTTAGGTCATTTTCGTCCTCCATAGGCTAATTCTTGTCCAATTAGGGTTTCTAACCAATTTTGTGCATCCAATAGGTGTTTTTGTATCATTGGATGAACAATTACGTCATTTTCGTCCTCCCTAGGCTAATTCTTGTCCAATTAGGGTTTTTAACCAATCTTGTGCATCCAATAGGTGTTTTGTGTCAATGGATGAAAATTTAGGTCATTTTCGTTCTCCCTAGGCTTATTCTTGTCCAATTAGGGTTTTTAACCAATCTTGTGCATCCAATAGGTGTTTTGTGTCATTGGATGAACATTTAGGTCATTTTCGTCCTCCCTAAACTTAATCTTGTCCAATTAGGGTTTCTAACCAATCTTGTACATCCAATAGGTGTTTTTGTGTCATTGGATGAACATTTAGGTCATTTTCGTCCACCCTAGGCTAATTCTTGTCCAATTAGGGTTTCTAACCAATCTTGTGCATCCAATTGGTGTTTTGTGTCATTGGATGAACAATTAGGTCATTTTCGTCCTCCCGAGCCTAATTCTTGTCCAATTAGGGTTTTTAACCAATCTTGTGCATCCAATAGGTGTTTTGTGTCATTGGATGAACATTTAGGTCATTTTCGTCCTCCCTAAACTTAATCTTGTCCAATTAGGGTTTCTAACCAATCTTGTGCATCCAATAGGTGTTTTCTGGTATTGGATGAACAATTAGGTCATTTTCGTCCTCCCTAGGGTAATTCTTGTCCAATTAGGGTTTTTCACCAATCTTGTGCATCCAATAGGTGTTTTGTGTCATTGGATGAACATTTAGGTCATTTTCGTCCTCCCTATGCTAATTCTTGTCGAATTAGGCTTTCTAACCAATCTTGTGCATCCAATAGGTTTTTTTCTGTCATTGGATGAACATTTTGGTCCTATTCGTCCTCCTTACACTTAATCTTGTCCAATTAGGGTTTCTAACTTATCTTGTGCATCCAATAGGTGTGTTTGTGTCATTAAATGAACAATTAGGTCATTTTCGTCCTCCCTAGGCTAATACTTGTCCAATTAGGATTTTTAACCGATCTTGTGCATCCAATAGGTGTTTTCTGTCATTGGATGAACATTTAGGTCATTTTCGTCCTCCCTAAATTTTGTTTGGTCCAATTAGGGTTTCTATCTAATCTTGTGCATCCAATAGGTGTTTTGTGTCGTTGGATGAACATTTAGGTCATTTTCGTCCTCCCTAAACTTAATCTTGTCCAATTAGGGTTTCTAACCAATCTTGTGCATCCAATAGTTGTTTTATGTGATTGGATGAACAATTAGGTCATTTTCGTCCTCCCTAGGGTAATTCTTGTCCAATTAGGGTTTTTCACCAATCTTGTGCATCCAATAGGTGTTTTGTGTCATTGGATGAATATTTAGGTCATTTTCGTCCTCCCTAGCCTAGTTCTTGTCCAATTAGGGTTTTTAACAAATCTTGTGTATCCAATAGGTGTTTTTTTGTGATTGGATGAATATTTAGGTCATTTTCGTCCTCCCTAAACTTAATCTTGTCCAATTAGGGTTTCTAACCAATCTTGTGCATCCAATAGGTTTTTTTGTGTCATTAGATGAACATTTTGGTCCAATTCGTCCTCCCTACACTTAATGTTGTCCAATTAGGGTTTCTAACCGATCTTGTGCATCCAATAGGTGTGTTTGTGTCATTGAATGAACAATTAGGTCATTTTCATCCTCCCTAGGCTAATACTTGTCCAATTAGGATTTTTAACCGATCTTGTGCATCCAATAGGTGTTTTGTGTCATTGGATGAACATTTAGGTCATTTTCGTCCTCCCTAAAGTTTGTTTTCTCCAATTAGGGTTGCTATCCAATCTTGTGCATCCAATAGGTGTTTTTGTGTCATTGGATGAAAAATTAGATCATTTTCGTCCTCCCTAGACTTATTCTTGTCCAATTAAGGTTTTTAACCAATCTTCTGCATCCAATAGGTGTTTTTGTGTCATAAGATGAAAATTTTGGTCCTTTTCGTCCTCCCGACACTTAATACTTGTCCAATTAGGATTTTTAACCAATCTTGTGCATCCAATAGGTGTTTTGTGTCATTGGATGAACATTTAGGTCATTTTCGTCCTCCCTAAAGTTTGTTTGGTCCAATTAGGGTTTCTATCCAATCTTGTGCATCGAATAGGTGTTTTTGTGTCATTGGATGAACAATTAGGTCATTTTCGTCCTCCCTAGGCTAATTCTTGTCCAATTAGGGTTTCTAACCAATCTTGTGCATCCAATAGGTGTTTTCTGTCATTGGTTGAACATTTAGGTCATTTTCGTCCTCCCTAAACTTAATCTTGTCCAATTAGCGTTTCTAACCAATCTTGTGCATCCAATAGTTGTTTTCTGGTATTGGATGAACAATTAGGTCATTTTCGTCCTCCCTAGGGTAATTCTTGTCCAATTAGGGTTTTTCACCAATGTTGTGAATCCAATAGGTGTTTTGTGTCATTGGATAAACATTTAGGTCATTTTCGTCCTCGCTATGCTAATTCTTGTCGAATTAGGGTTTCTAACCAATCTTGTGCATCCAATAGTTTTTTTGTGTCATTGGATGAACATTTTGGTCCTATTCGTCCTCCCTACACTTAATCTTGTCCAATTAGGGTTTCTAACCGATCTTGTGCATTCAATAGGTGTGTTTGTGTCATTGAATGAACAATTAGGTCATTTTCGTCCTCCCTAGGCTAATTCTTGTCCAATTAGGGTTTTTAACCAATCTTGTGCATCCAATAGGTGTTTTGTGTCATTGGATGAACATTTAGGTCATTTTCGTCCTCCCTAAACTTAATCTTGTCCAACTAGGGTTTCTAACCAATCATGTACATCCAATAGGTTTTTATGTGTCATTGGATGCACAATTAGGTCATTTTCGTCCTCCCTAGGCTAATTCTTGTCCAATTAGGGTTTTTAACCAATCTTGTGCATCCAATAGGTGTTTTTGTGTCATTGGATGAATATTTATGTCATTTTCGTCCTCCTTACACTTAATCTTGTCCAATTAGGGTTTTTAACCAATCTTGTGCATCCAATAGGTGTTTTGTGTCAATGGATGAACAATTAGGTCATTTTCGTCCTCCCTAGGCTAATTCTTGTCCAATTAGGGTTTTTAACCAATCTTGTGCATCCAATAGGTGTTTTTGTGTCATTGGATGAATATTTATGTCATTTTCGTCCTCCTTACACTTAATCTTGTCCAATTAGGGTTTTTACCCAATCTTGTGCATCCAATAGGTGTTTTGTGTCATTGGATGAACATTTAGGTCATTTTCGTCCTCCCTAGGCTAATTCTTGTCCAATTAGGGTTTCTAACGAATTTTGTGCATCCAATAGGTGTTTTTGTATCATTGGATGAACAATTAGGTCATTTTCGTCCTCCCTAGGCTATTTCTTGTCTAATTAGGGTTTTTAACCAATCTTGTGCATCCAATAGGTGTTTTGTGTCATTGGATGAACATTTAGGTCATTTTCTTCCTCCCTAAACTTAATCTTGTCCAATTAGGGTTTCTAACCAATCTTGTGCATTCAATAGGTGTTTTTGTGTGATTGGATGAATATTTGTCATTTTCGTCCTCCTTACACTTAATCTTGTCCAATTAGGGTTTTTAACCAATCTTGTGCATCCAATAGGTGTTTTGTGTCATTGGATGAACATTTAGGTCATTTTCGTCCTCCCTAGGCTAATTCTTGTCCAATTAGGGTTTCTAACGAATTTTGTGCATCCAATAGGTGTTTTTGTATCATTGGATGAACAATTAGGTCATTTTCGTCCTCCCTAGGCTATTTCTTGTCTAATTAGGGTTTTTAACCAATCTTGTGCATCCAATAGGTGTTTTGTGTCATTGGATGAACATTTAGGTCATTTTCTTCCTCCCTAAACTTAATCTTGTCCAATAAGGGTTTCTAACCAATATTGTGCATCCAATAGGTGTTTTGTGTCATTGGATGAATATTTAGGTCATTTTCGTCCTCCCTAAACTTAATCTTGTCCAATAAGGGTTTCTAACCAATATTGTGCATCCAATAGGTGTTTTTGTATCATTGGATGAACAATTAGGTCATTTTCGTCCTCCCTAAACTTAATCTTGTCCAATTAGGGTTTCTAACCAATCATGTGCATCCAATAGGTTTTTTTGTGTCATTGGATGCACAATTAGGTCATTTTCGTCCTACCTAGGCCAATTCTTGTCCAATTAGGGTTTTTAACCAATCTTGTGCATCCAATAGGTGTTTTGTGTCATTGGATGAACATTTTAGGTCATTTTCGTCCTCCCTAAACTTAATCTTGTCCAATTAGGGTTTCTAACCAATATTGTGCATCCAATAGGTGTTTTTGTATCATTGGATGAATAATTAGGTCATTTTCGTCCTCCCTAGGCTAATTCTTGTCCAAATAGGGTTTTTAACCAATCTTGTAAATCCAATAGATGTTTTGTGTCAATGGATGAAAATTTAGGTCATTTTCGTTCTCCCTAGGCTTATTCTTGTCCAATTAGGGGTTTTCACCAATCTTGTGCATCCAATAGGTGTTTTTGTGTCATTGGATGAACATTTAGGTCATTTTCGTCCTCCCTAGGCTAATTCTTGTCCAATTAGGGTTTTTAACCAATCTTGTGCATCCAATAGGTGTTTTGTGTCCTTGGATGAACATTTTAGGTCATTTTCGTCCTCCCTAGGCTAATTCTTGTCCAATTAGGGTTTCTAACGAATTTTGTGCATCCAATAGGTGTTTTTGTATCATTGGATGAACAATTAGGTCATTTTCGTCCTCCCTAGGCTATTTCTTGTCTAATTAGGGTTTTTACCCAATCTTGTGCATCCAATAGGTGTTTTGTGTCATTGGATGAACATTTAGGTCATTTTCGTCCTCCCTAAACTTAATCTTGTCCAATTAGGGTTTCTAACCAATCTTGTGCATCCAATAGTTGTTTTCTGGTATTGGATGAACAATTAGGTCATTTTCGTCCTCCCTAGGGTAATTCTTGTCCAATTAGGGTTTTTCACCAATCTTGTGCATCCAATAGGTGTTTTGTGTCATTGGATGAACATTTAGGTCAATTTTGTCCTCCCTAATCTTAATCTTGTCCAATTGGGGTTTCTAACCAATCTTGTGCATCCAATAGGTGTTTTTGTGTCATTGGATGAACAATTAGGTCATTTTCGTCCTCCCTAGGCTAATTCTTGTCCAATTAGGGTTTTTAACCAATCTTGTGCATCCAATTGGTGTTTTGTGTCATTGGATGAACATTTAGGTCATTTTCGTCCTCCCTACACTTAATCTTGTCCAATTAGGGTTTTTAACCAATCTTGTGCATCCAATAGGTGTTTTGTGTCATTGGATGAACATTTACGTCATTTTCGTCCTCCCTAAACTTAATCTTGTCCAATTAGGGTTTCTAACCAATCTTGTGCATCCAATAGGTGTTTTTGGGTCATTGGATGAACAATTAGGTCATTTTCGTCCTCCCTAGGCTAATTCTTGTCCAATTAGTGTTTTTTACCAATCTTGTGCATCCAATAGGTGTGTTGTGTCATTCGATGAACATTTAGGTCATTTTCGTCCTCCCTAAACTTAATTCTTGTCCAATTAGGGTTTTTAACCAATCTTGTGCATCTATAGGTGTTTTGTGTCATTTGATGAACAATTAGGCCATTTTCGTCCTACCTAGGCTAATGCTTGTCCAATTAGGATTTTTAACCAAGCTTGTGCATCCAATAGGTGTTTTGGGTCATTGGATGAACAATTAGGTCATTTTCGTCCTCCCTAAACTTAATCTTGTCCAATTAGGGTTTCTAACCAATCTTGTGCATCCAATAGGTGTTTTTGTGTCATTGGATGAACAATTAGGTCATTTTCGTCCTCCCTAGGCTAATTCTTGTCCAGTTAGGGTTTTTAACCAATCTTGTGCATCCAATAGGTGTTTTGTGTCGTTGGATGAACATTTAGGTCATTTTCGTCCTCCCTAAACTTAATCTTGTCCAATTAGGGTTTCTAACCAATCTTGTGCATCCAATAGTTGTTTTATGTGATTGGATGAACAATTAGATCATTTTCGTCCTCCCTAGGGTAATTCTTGTCCAATTAGGGTTTTTCACCAATCTAGTGCATCCAATAGGTGTTTTGTGTCATTGGATGAACATTTAGGTCATTTTCGTCCTCCCTATGCTAATTCTTGTCGAATTAGGGTTTCTAACCAATCTTGTGCATCCAATAGGTTTTTTTCTGTCATTGGATGAACATTTTGGTCCTATTCGTCCTCCCTACACTTAATCCGGTCCAATTAGGGTTTCTAACCGTTCTTGTGCGTCCAATAGGTGTGTTTGTGTCATTGAATGAACAATTAGGTCATTTTCGTCATCCCTAGGCTAATACTTGTCCAATTAGGGTTTTTAACCAATCTTGTGCATCCAATAGGTGTTTTGTGTCATTGGATGAACATTTAGGTCATTTTCGTCCTCCCTAAACTTAATCTTGTCCAATTAGGGTTTCTAACCAATCTTGTGCATCCAATAGTTGTTTTCTGGTATTGGATGAACAATTAGGTCATTTTCGTCCTCCCTAGGCTAATTCTTGTCCAATTAGGGTTTTTCACCAATCTTGTGCATTCAATAGGTGTTTTGTGTCATTGGATGAACATTTAGGTCATTTTCGTCCTCCCTATGCTAATTCTTGTCGAATTAGGCTTTCTAACCAATCTTGTGCATCCAATAGGTTTTTTTCTGTCATTGGATGAACATTTTGGTCCTATTCGTCCTCCCTACACTTAATCTTGTCCAATTAGGGTTTCTAACTGATCTTGTGCATCCAATAGGTGTGTTTGTGTCATTGAATGAACAATTAGGTCATTTTCGTCCTCCCTAGGCTAATACTTGTCCAATTAGGATTTTTAACCGATCTTGTGCATCCAATAGGTGTTTTCTGTCATTGGATGAACATTTAGGTCATTTTCGTCCTCCCTAAATTTTGTTTGGTCCAATTAGGGTTTCTATCTAATCTTGTGCATCCAATAGGTGTTTTTGTGTCATTGGATGAACAATTAGGCCATTTTCGTCCTCCCTAGGCTTATTCTTGTCCAATTAGGGTTTTTAACCAATCTTGTGCATCCAATAGATGTTTGTGTCATAAGATGAAAATTTTGGTCCTTTTCGTCCTCCCGACACTTAATCTTGTCCAATTAGGGTTTTTAACCAATCTTGTGCATCCAAGAGGTGTTTTGTGTCATCAGATGAACATTTAGGTCATTTTCGTCCTCCCTAAACTTAATCTTGTCCAATTAGGGTTTCTAACCAATCTTATGCTTCCAAATAGGTCTTTTTGTTCATTGGATGAACATTTAGGTCATTTTCATCCATCATAGGCTAATTCTTGTCCAATTAGGGTTTTTAACTAATCTTGTGCATCCAATAGGTGTTTTGTGTCATTGGATGAACATTTAGGTCATTTTTGTCCTCCCTAAACTTAATCTTGTCCAATTCGGGTTTCTAACCAATCTTGTGCATCCAATAGGTGTTTTGTGTCATTGGATGAACATTTAGGTCAATTTCGTCCTCCCTAATATTAATCTTTTCCAATTGGGGTTTCTAACCAATCTTGTGCATCCAATAGGTGTTTTTGTGTCATTGGATGAACAATTAGGTCAATTTTGTCCTCCCTAATCTTAATCTTGTCCAATTGGGGTTTCTAACCCATCTTGTGCATCCAATAGGTGTTTTTGTGTCATTGGATGAACAATTAGGTCATTTTCGTCCTACCTAGGTTAATTCTTGTCCAATTAGGGTTTTTAACCAATCTTGTGCATCCAATAGGTGTTTTGTGTCATTGGATGAACATTTAGGTCATTTTCGTCCTCCCTAAACTTAATCTTGTCCAATTAGGGTTTCTAACCAATCTTGTGCATCACTTAATCTTGTCCAATTAGGGTTTCTAACCAATATTGTGCATCCAATAGGTGTTTTTGTATCATTGGATGAATAATTAGGTCATTTTCGTCCTCCCTAGGCTAATTCTTGTCCAATTAGGGTTTTTAACCAATCTTGTGCATCCAATAGGTGTTTTTGTGTCAATGGATGAAAATTTAGGTCATTTTCGTTCTCCCTAGGCTTATTCTTGTCCAATTAGGGTTTTTCACCAATCTTGTGCATCCAATAGGTGTTTTTGTGTCATTGGATGAACATTTAGGTCATTTTCGTCCTCCCTAGGCTAATTCTTGTCCAATTAGGGTTTTTAACCAATCTTGTGCATCCAATAGGTGTTTTGTGTCATTGGATGAACGTTTAGGTCATTTTCTTCCTCCCTAGGCTAATTCTTGTCCAATTAGGGTTTTTAACCAATCTTGTGCATCCAATAGGTGTTTTGTGTCATTGGATGAACATTTAGGTCATTTTCGTCCTCCCTAGGCTAATTCTTGCCCAATTAGGGTTTCTAACCAATCTTGTACTTCCAACAGGTGTTTTGTGTCATTGGATGAACATTTAGGTCATTTTCGTCCTCCCTAAACTTAATCTTATCCAATTAGGGTTTTTAACCAATCTTGTGCATCCAATAGGTGTTTTGTGTCATTGGATGAACATTTTAGGTCATTTTCGTCCTCCCTAAACTTAATCTTGTCCAATTAGGGTTTCTAACCAATATTGTGCATCCAATAGGTGTTTTTGTATCATTGGATGAATAATTAGGTCATTTTCGTTCTCCCTAGGCTAATTCTTGTCCAATTAGGGTTTTTAACCAATCTTGTGCATCCAATAGATGTTTTGTGTCAATGGATGAAAATTTAGGTCATTTTCGTTCTTCCTAGTCTTATTCTTGTCCAATTAGGGTTTTTCACCAATCTTGTGCATCCAATAGGTGTTTTTGTGTCATTGGATGAA
>JBBPBS010001031.1:0-53422 GCA_037974835.1 Cicer judaicum
ATTTAGGTCATTTTCGTCCTCCCTACACTTAATCTTGTTCAATTAGGGTTTCTGACCAATCTTGTGCATCCGACAGGTGTTTTTGTGTCATTGGATGAACAATTAGGTCATTTTCGTCCTCCCTAGGCTAATTCTTGTCCAATTAGGGTTTTTAACCAATCTTGTGCATCCAATAGGTGTTTTGTGTCATTGGATGAACTTAGGTCATTTTCGTCCTCCCTACACTTTATCTTGTCCAATTAGGGTTTCTAACCAATCTTGTGCTTACAATTGGTGTTTTTGTGTTATTGGATCAACAATTAGTTCATTTTCGTCCTCCCTATGATAATTCTTGTCCAATTAGGGTTTTTAACCAATCTTGTGCATCCAACAGGTGTTTTGTGTCATTGGATGAACATTTAGGTCATTTTCGTCCTCCTTAGGCTAATTCTTATCCGATTAGGGTTTTTAACCAATCTTGTGCATCCAATAGGTGTTTTGTGTCATTGGATGAACATTTAGGTCATTTTCGTCCTCCCTACACTTAATCTTGTTCAATTAGGGTTTCTAACCAATCTTGTGCATCCGATAGGTGTTTTTGTGTCATTGGATGAACATTTAGGTCATTTTCGTCCTCCTTAGGCTAATTCTTGTCCAATTAGGTTTTTTAACCAATCTTGTGCATCCAATAGGTGTTTTGTGTCATTGATTGAACACTTAAATCATTTTCGTCCTCCCTACACTTTATCTTGTCCAATTAGGGTTTCTAACCAATCTTGTGCATCCAATTGGTGTTTTTGTGTCATTGGATCAACAAATAGGTCATTTTCGTCCTCCCTATGATAATTCTTGTCCAATTAGGGTTTTTAACCAATCTTGTGCATCCAATAGGTGTTTTGTGTCATTGGATGTACACTTAGGTCATTTTCGTCCTCCCTACACTTTATCTTGTCCAATTAGGGTTTCTAACCAATCTTGTGCTTCTAATTGGTGTTTTTGTGTCATTGGATGAACAATTAGGTCATTTTCGTCCTCCCTATGATAATTCTTATCCAATTAGGGTTTTTAACCAATCTTGTACATCCAATAGGTGTTTTGTGTCATTGGATGAACATTTAGGTCATTTTCGTCCTCCTTAGGCTAATTCTTATCCAATTAGGGTTTTTAACCAATCTTGTGCATCCAATTGGTGTTTTTGTGTCATTGGATCAACAATTAGGTCATTTTCGTCCTCCCTATGATAATTCTTGTCCAATTAGGGTTTTTAACCAATCTTGTGCATCCAATAGGTGTTTTGTGTCATTGGATGTACACTTAGGTCATTTTCGTCCTCCCTACACTTTATCTTGTCCAATTAGGGTTTCTAACCAATCTTGTGCTTCCAATTGGTGTTTTTGTGTCATTGGATGAACAATTAGGTCATTTTCGTCCTCCCTATGATAATTCTTATCCAATTAGGGTTTTTAACCAATCTTGTACATCCAATAGGTGTTTTGTGTCATCGGATGAACATTTAGGTCATTTTCGTCCTCCTTAGGCTAATTCTTATCCAATTAGGGTTTTTAACCAATCTTGTGCATCTAATACGTGTTTTGTGTCATTGGATGAACATTTAGGTCATTTTCGTCCTCCCTACACTTAATCTTGTTCAATTAGGGTTTCTAACCAATCTTGTGCATCCGATAGGTGTTTTGTGTCATTGGATGAACATTTAGGTCATTTTCCTCCTCCCTACACTTAATCTTGTCCAATTAGGGTTTTTAACCAATCTTGTTCATTCAATAGGTGTTTTGTGTCATTGGATGAACATTTAGGTCATTTTCGTCCTCCCTACACTTAATCTTGTTCAATTAGGGTTTCTGACCAATCTTGTGCATCCGACAGGTGTTTTTGTGTCATTGGATGAACAATTAGGTCATTTTCGTCCTCCCTAGGCTAATTCTTGTCCAATTAGGGTTTTTAACCAATCTTGTGCATCCAATAGGTGTTTTGTGTCATTGGATGAACTTAGGTCATTTTCGTCCTCCCTACACTTTATCTTGTCCAATTAGGATTTCTGACCAATCTTGTGCATCCAATTGGTGTTTTTGTGTCATTGGATGAACAATTTGGTCATTTTCGTCCTCTCTATGATAATTCTTGTCCAATTAGGGTTTTTAACCAATCTTGTGCATCCAATAGGTGTTTTGTGTCATTGGATGAACATTTAGGTCATTTTCGTCCTCCCTACACTTAATCTTGTTCAATTAGGGTTTCTGACCAATCTTGTGCATCCGACAGGTGTTTTTGGGTCATTGGATGAACAATTAGGTCATTTTCGTCCTCCCTAGGCTAATTCTTGTCCAATTAGGGTTTTTAACCAATCTTGTGCATCCAATAGGTGTTTTGTGTCATTGGATGAACACTTAGGTCATTTTCGTCCTCCCTACACTTTATCTTGTCCAATTAGGGTTTTGAACAATCTTGTGCATCCAATTGGTGTTTTTGTGTCATTGGATGAACAATTAGGTCATTTTCGTCCTCTCTATGATAATTCTTGTCCAATTAGGGTTTTTAACCAATCTTGTGCATCCAATAGGTGTTTTGTGTCATTGGATGAACATTTAGGTCATTTTCGTCCTCCCTACACTTAATCTTGTTCAATTAGGGTTTCTGACCAATCTTGTGCATCCGACAGGTGTTTTTGGGTCATTGGATGAACAATTAGGTCATTTTCATCCTCCCTAGGCTAATTCTTGTCCAATTAGGGTTTTTAACCAATCTTGTGCATCCAATAGGTGTTTTGTGTCATTGGATGAACACTTAGGTCATTTTCGTCCTCCCTACACTTTATCTTGTCCAATTAGGGTTTCTAACCAATCTTGTGCATCCAATTGGTGTTTTTGTGTCATTGGATCAACAATTAGGTCATTTTCGTCCTCCCTATGATAATTCTTGTCCAATTAGGGTTTTTAACCAATCTTGTGCATGCAATAGGTGTTTTGTGTCATTGGATGAACAGTTAGGTCATTTTCGTCCTCCCTACACTTTATCTTGTCCAATTAGGGTTTTTAACCAATCTTGTTCATTCAATAGGTGTGTTGTGTCATTGGATGAATATTTAGGTCATTTTTGTCCTCCCTAAACTTAATCTTATCCAATTACGGTTTTTAACCAATCTTGTGCATCCAATAGGTGTTTTGTGTTATTGGATGAACATTTAGGTCATTTTCGTCCTCCCTACAGTTAATCTTGTTCAATTAGGGTTTTTGACCAATCTTGTGGATCCAACAGGTGTTTTTGTGTCATTGGATGAACAATTAGGTCATTTTCGTCCTCCCTAGGCTAATTCTTGTCCAATTAGGGTTTTTAACCAATCTTGTGCATCCAATAGGTGTTTTGTGTCATTGGATGAACTTAGGTCATTTTCGTCCTCCCTACACTTTATCTTGTCCAATAAAGGTTTCTGAACAATCTTGTGCATCCAATTGGTGTTTTTGTGTCATTGGATGAACAATTTGGTCATTTTCGTCCTCTCTATGATAATTCTTGTCCAATTAGGGTTTTTAACCAATCTTGTGCATCCAATAGGTGTTTTGTGTTATTGGATGAACATTTAGGTCATTTTCGTCCTCCCTACAGTTAATCTTGTTCAATTAGGGTTTTTGACCAATCTTGTGGATCCAACAGGTGTTTTTGTGTCATTGGATGAACAATTAGGTCATTTTCGTCCTCCCTAGGCTAATTCTTGTCTAATTAGGGTTTTTAACCAATCTTGTGCATCCAATAGGTGTTTTGTGTCATTGGATGAACTTAGGTCATTTTCGTCCTCCCTACACTTTATCTTGTCCAATTAGGGTTTCTGAACAATCTTGTGCATCCAATTGGTGTTTTTGTGTCATTGGATGAACAATTTGGTCATTTTCGTCCTCTCTATGATAATTCTTGTCCAATTAGGGTTTTTAACCAATCTTGTGCATCCAATAGGTGTTTTGTGTCATTGGATGAACATTTAGGTCATTTTCGTCCTCCTTAGGCTAATTCTTATCCAATTAGGGTTTTTAACCAATCTTGTGCATCCAATAGGTGTTTTGTGTCATTGGATGAACATTTAGGTCATTTTCGTCCTCCTTAGGCTAATTCTTATCCAATTAGGGTTTTTAACCAATCTTATGCATCCAATAGGTGTTTTGTGTCATTGGATGAACATTTAGGTCATTTTCGTCCTCCCTAAACTTAATCTTGTTCAATTAGGGTTTCTAACCAATCTTGTGCATCCGATAGGTGTTTTTGTGTCATTGGAAGAACAATTAGGTCATTTTCGTTCTCCCTAGGCTAATTCTTGTCCAATTAGGGTTTTTAACCAATCTTGTGCATCCAACAGGTGTTTTGTGTCATTGGATGAACATTTAGGTCATTTTCGTCCTCCTTAGGCTAATTCTTATCCAATTAGGGTTTTTAACCAATCTTGTGCATCCAATAGGTGTTTTGTGTCATTGGATGAACATTTAGGTCATTTTCGTCCTCCCTACACTTAATCTTGTTCAATTAGGGTTTCTGACCAATCTTGTGCATCCGACAGGTGTTTTTGTGTCATTGGATGAACAATTAGGTCATTTTCGTCCTCCCTAGGCTAATTCTTCTCCAATTAGGGTTTTTAACCAATCTTGTGCATCCAATAGGTGTTTTGTGTCATTGGATGAACTTAGGTCATTTTCGTCCTCCCTACACTTTATCTTGTCCAATTAGGGTTTCTAACCAATCTTGTGCTTACAATTGGTGTTTTTGTGTCATTGGATCAACAATTAGTTCATTTTCGTCCTCCCTATGATAATTCTTGTCCAATTAGGGTTTTTAACCAATCTTGTGCATCCAACAGGTGTTTTGTGTCATTGGATGAACATTTAGGTCATTTTCGTCCTCCTTAGGCTAATTCTTGTCCAATTAGGGTTTTTAACCAATCTTGTGCATCCAATAGGTGTTTTGTGTCATTGGATGAACATTTAGGTCATTTTCGTCCTCCCTACACTTAATCTTGTCCAATTAGGGTTTCTGACCAATCTTGTGCATCCGACAGGTGTTTTTGTGTCATTGGATGAACAATTAGGTCATTTTCGTCCTCCCTAGGCTAATTCTTGTCCAATTAGGGTTTTTAACCAATCTTGTGCATCCAATAGGTGTTTTGTGTCATTGGATGAACTTAGGTCATTTTCGTCCTCCCTACACTTTATCTTGTCCAATTAGGGTTTTTAACCAATCTTGTTCATTCAATAGGTGTTTTGTGTCATTGGATGAACATTTAGGTCATTTTCGTCCTCCTTAGGCTAATTCTTATCCAATTAGGGTTTTTAACCAATCTTGTGCATCCAATAGGTGTTTTGTGTCATTGGATGAACATTTAGGTCATTTTCGTCCTCCCTACACTTAATCTTGTTCAATTAGGGTTTCTGACCAATCTTGTGCATCCGACAGGTGTTTTTGTGTCATTGGAGGAACAATTAGGTCATTTTCGTCCTCTCTATGATAATTCTTGTCGAATTAGGGTTTTTAACTAATCTTGTGCATCCAATAGGTGTTTTGTGTCATTGGATGAACATTTAGGTCATTTTCGTCCTCCCTACACTTAATCTTGTTCAATTAGGGTTTCTAACCAATCTTGTGCATCCGATAGGTGTTTTTGTGTCATTGGATGAACAATTAGGTCATTTTCGTCCTCCCTTGGCTAATTCTTGTCCAATTAGGGTTTTTAACCAATCTTGTGCATCCAAGAGGTGTTTTGTGTCATTGGATGAACACTTAGGTCATTTTCGTCCTCCCTACACTTTATCTTGTCCAATTAGGGTTTCTAACCAATCATGTGCATCCAATTGGTGTTTTTGTGTCATTGGATGAACAATTAGGTCATTTTCGTCCTCCCTATAATAATTATTGTCCAATTAGGGTTTTTAACCAATCTTGTGCATCCAATAGGTGTTTTGTGTCATTGGATGAACATTTTAGGTCATTTTCGTCCTCCCTACACTTTATCTTTTCCAATTAGGGTTTCTAACCAATCTTGTGCATCCAATTGGTGTTTTTTTGTCATTGGATGAACAATTAGGTCATTTTCGTCCTCCCTATGATAATTCTTGTCCAATTAGGGTTTTTAACCAATCTTGTGCATCCATTAGGTGTTTTGTGTCATTGGATGAATATTTAGGTCATTTTCGTCCTCCTTAGGCTAATTCTTATCCAATTAGGGTTTTTAACCAATCTTGTGCATCCAATAGGTGTTTTATGTCATTGGATGAACAATTAGGTCATTTTCGTCCTCCCTAGGCTAATTCTTGTCCAATTAGGGTTTTTAACCAATCTTGTGCATCCAATAGGTGTTTTGTGTCATTGGATGAACACTTAGGTCATTTTCGTCCTCCCTACACTTAATCTTGTCCAATTAGGGTTTTTAACCAATCTTGTTCATTCAATAGGTGTGTTGTGTCATTGGATGAATATATAGGTCATTTTCGTCCTCCCTAAACTTAATCTTGTCCAATTAGGGTTTTTAACCAATCTTGTGCATCCAATAGGTGTTTTGTGTCATTGGATGAACACTTAGGTCATTTTCGTCCTCCCTACACTTTATCTTGTCCAATTAGGGTTTTTAACCAATCTTGTTCATTCAATAGGTGTGTTGTGTCATTGGATGAATATTTAGGTCATTTTCGTCCTCCCTAAACGTAATCTTGTCCAATTAGGGTTTTTAACCAATCTTGTACATCCAATATGTGTTTTGTGTCATTGGATTAACATTTAGGTCATTTTCGTCCTCCCTAAACTTAATCTTGTCCAATTAGGGTTTTTAAGCAATCTTGTGCATCCAATAGGTGTTTTGTGTCATTGGATGAACATTTAGGTCATTTTCGTTCTCCCTATACTTAATCTTGTTCAATTAGGGTTTCTGACCAATCTTGTGCATCCGACAGGTGTTTTTGTGTCATTGGATGAACAATTAGGTCATTTTCGTCCTCCCTAGGCTAATTCTTGTCCAATTAGGGTTTTTAACCAATCTTGTGCATCCAATAGGTGTTTTGTGTCATTGGATGAACGCTTAAGTCATTTTCGTCCTCCCTACACTTTATCTTGTCCAATTAGGGTTTCTAACCAATCTTGTGCATCCAATTGGTGTTTTTGTGTCATTGGATGAACAATTAGGTCATTTTCGTCCTCCCTATGATAATTCTTGTCCAATTAGGGTTTTTAACCAATCTTGTGCATCCGATAGGTGTTTTTGTGTCATTGGATGAACATTTAGGTCATTTTCGTCCTCCTACACTTAATCTTGTCCAATTAGGGTTTTTAACCAATCTTGTTCATTCAATAGGTGTGTTGTGTTATTGGATGAATATTTAGGTCATTTTCGTCCTCCCTAAACTTAATCTTGTCCAATTAGGGTTTTTAACCAATCTTGTGCATCCAATAGGTGTTTTGTGTCATTGGATGAACATTTAGGTCATTTTCGTCCTCCCTAAACTTAATCTTGTCCAATTAGGGTTTTTAAGCAATCTTGTGCATCCAATAGGTGTTTTGTGTCATTAGATGAACATTTAGGTCATTTTCGTCCTCCCTACACTTTATCTAGTCCAATTATGGTTTCTAACCAATCTTGTGCATCCAATTGGTGTTTTTGTGTCATTGGATGAACAATTAGGTCATTTTCGTCCTCCCTATGATAATTCTTGTCCAATTAGGGTTTTTAACCAATCTTGTGCATCCAATAGGTGTGTTGTGTCATTGGATGAACATTTAGGTCATTTTCGGCCTCCTTAGGCTAATTCTTATCCAATTAGGGTTTTTAACCAATCTTGTGCATCCAATAGGTGTTTTGTGTCATTGGATAAACATTTAGATCATTTTCGTCCTCCCTACACTTAATCTTGTTCAATTAGGGTTTCTACCCAATCTTGTGCATCCGATAGGTGTTTTTGTGTCATTGGATGAACAATTAGGTCATTTTTTTCCTCCCTAGGCTAATTCTTGTCCAATTAGGGTTTTTAACCAATCTTGTGCATCCAATAGGTGTTTTGTGTCATTGGATGAACATTTAGGTCATTTTCGTCCTCCTTAGGCTAATTCTTATCCTATTAGGGTTTTTAACCAATCTTGTGCATCCAATAGGTGTTTTGTGTCATTGGATGAACATTTAGGTCATTTTCGTCCTCCCTCAACTTAATCTTGTCCAATTAGGGTTTTTAACCAATCTTGTGCATCCAATAGGTGTTTTATGTCATTGGATGAACATTTAGGTCATTTTCGTCCTCCCTAAATTTAATCTTGTCCAATTAGGGTCTTTAAGCAATCTTGTCCATCCAATAGGTGTTTTGTGTCATTCGATGAACATTTAGGTCATTTCCGTCCTCCCTACACTTAATCTTGTTCAATTAGGGTTTCTGACCAATCTTGTGCATCCGACAGGTGTTTTTGTGTCATTGGATGAACAATTAGGTCATTTTTGTCCTCTCTATGATAATTCTTTTCCAATTAGGGTTTTTAACCAATCTTGTGCATCCAATAGGTGTTTTGTGTCATTGGATGAACATTTAGGTCATTTTCGTCCTCCTTAGGCTAATTCTTATCCAATTAGGGTTTTTAACCAATCTTGTGCATCCAATAGGTGTTTTGTGTCATTGGATGAACATTTAGGTCATTTTCGTCCTCCCTACACTTAATCTTGTTCAGTTAGGGTTTCTAACAAATCTTGTGTATCCGATAGGTGTTTTTGTGTCTTTGGATGAACAATTAGGTCATTTTCGTCCTCCCTAGGCTAATTCTTGTCCAAGTAGGGTTTTTAACCAATCTTGTGCATCCAATAGGTGTTTTGTGTCATCGAATGAACACTTAGGTCATTTTCGTCCTCCTTACACTTTATCTTGTCCAATTAGGGTTTCTAACCAATCTTGTGCTTCCAATTGGTGTTTTTGTGTCATTGGATGAACAATTAGGTCATTTTCGTCCTCCCTATGATAATTCTTGTCCAATTAGGGTTTTTAACCAATCTTGTGCATCCAATAGGTGTTTTGTGTCATTGGATGTACACTTAGGTCATTTTCGTCCTCCCTACACTTTATCTTGTCCAATTAGGGTTTCTAACCAATCTTGTGCTTCTAATTGGTGTTTTTGTGTCATTGGATGAACAATTAGGTCATTTTCGTCCTCCCTATGATAATTCTTATCCAATTAGGGTTTTTAACCAATCTTGTACATCCAATAGGTATTTTGTGTCATTGGATGAACATTTAGGTCATTTTCGTCCTCCTTAGGCTAATTCTTATCCAATTAGGGTTTTTAACCAATCTTGTGCATCTAATACGTGTTTTGTGTCATTGGATGAACATTTAGGTCATTTTCGTCCTCCCTACACTTAATCTTGTTCAATTAGGGTTTCTAACCAATCTTGTGCATCCGATAGGTGTTTTGTGTCATTGGATGAACATTTAGGTCATTTTCCTCCTCCCTACACTTAATCTTGTCCAATTAGGGTTTTTAACCAATCTTGTTCATTCAATAGGTGTGTTGTGTCATTGGATGAATATTTAGGTCATTTTCGTCCTCCCTAAACTTAATCTTGTCCAATTAGGGTTTTTAAGCAATCTTGTGCATCCAATAGGTGTTTTGTGTCATTGGATGAACATTTAGGTTATTTTCGTCCTCCCTACACTTAATCTTGTTCAATTAGGATTTTTGACCAATCTTGTGCATCCGATAGGTGTTTTTCTGTCATTGGATGAACAATTAGGTCATTTTTGTCCTCCCTAGGCTAATTCTTGTCAAATTAGGGTTTTTAACCAATCTTGTGCATCCAATAGGTGTGTTGTGTCATTGGATGAACATTTAGGTCATTTTCGTCCTTCCTACAGTTAATCTTGTTCAATTTGGGTTTCTAACCAATCTTGTGCATTCGATAGGTGTTTTTGTGTCATTGGATGAACATTTAGGTTATTTTCGTCCTCCCTACACTTAATCTTGTCCAATTAGGGTTTTTAACCAATCTTGTGCATCCAATTGGTGTTTTTGTGTCATTGGATGAACAATTAGGTCATTTTCGTCCTCTCTATGATAATTCTTGTCCAATTAGGGTTTTTAACCAATCTTGTGCATCCAATTGGTGTTTTTGTGTCATTGGATGAACAATAAGGTCATTTTCGTCCTCTCTATGATAATTCTTGTCCAATTAGGGTTTTTAACCAATCTTGTGCATCCAATAGGTGTTTTGTGTCATTGGATGAACATTTAGGTCATTTTCGTCCTCCCTACACTTTATCTTGTCCAATTATGGTTTCTAACCAATCTTGTGCATCCAATTGGTGTTTTTGTGTCATTGGATCAACAATTAGGTCATTTTAGTCCTCCCTATGATAATTCTTGTCCAATTAGGGTTTTTAACCAATCTTGTGCATCCAATTGGTGTTTTTGTGTCATTGGATGAACAATTAGGTCATTTTCGTCCTCTCTATGATAATTCTTGTTCAATTAGGGTTTCTAACCAATCTTGTGCATCCGATAGGTGTTTTTGTGTCATTGGATGAACAATTAGGTCATTTTCGTCCTCTCTATGATAATTCTTGTCCAATTAGGGTTTTTGACCAATCTTGTGCATCCAATAGGTGTTTTGTGTCATTGGATGAACATTTAGGTCATTTTCGTCCTCCCTACACTTTATCTTGTCCAATTATGGTTTTTAACCAATCTTGTGCATCCAATTGGTGTTTTTGTGTCATTGGATCAACAATTAGGTCATTTTAGTCCTCCCTATGATAATTCTTGTCCAATTAGGGTTTTTAACCAATCTTGTGCATCCAATAGGTGTTTTGTGTCATTGGATGAACATTTAGGTCATTTCGTCCTCCTTAGGCTAATTCTTATCCAATTAGGGTTTTTAACCAATCTTGTGCATCCTATAGGTGTTTTGTGTCATTGGATGAACATTTAGGTCATTTTCGTCCTCCCTACACTTAATCTTATTCAATTAGGGTTTCTAACCAATCTTGTGCATCCGATAGGTGTTTTTGTGTCATTGGATGAACAATTAGGTCATTTTCTTCCTCCCTAGGCTTAATCTTGTCCAATTAGGGTTTTTAACCAATCTTGTTCATTCAATAGGTGTGTTGTGTCATTGGATGAATATTTAGGTCATTTTCGTCCTCCCTAAACTTAATCTTATCCAATTACGGTTTTTAACCAATCTTGTGCATCAAATAGGTGTTTTGTGTCATTGGATGAACATTTAGGTCATTTTCGTCCTCCCTACAGTTAATCTTGTTCAATTAGGGTTTCTAACCAATCTTGTGCATCCGATAGGTGTTTTTGTGTCATTGGATGAACATTTAGGTCATTTTCGTCCTCCCTACACTTAATCTTGTCCAATTAGGGTTTTTAACCAATCTTGTGCATCCCATAGGTGTTTTGTGTCATTGGATGAACATTTAGGTCATTTTCGTCCTTCCTACACTTAATCTTGTTCAATTAGGGTTTTTAACCAATCTTGTGCATCCAATAGGTGTTTTGTGTCATTGGATGAACAATTAGGTCATTTTCGTCCTCCCTAGGCTAATTCTTATCCAATTAGGGTTTTTAACCAATCTTGTGCATCTAATACGTGTTTTGTGTCATTGGATGAACATTTAGGTCATTTTCGTCCTCCCTACACTTAATCTTGTTCAATTAGGGTTTCTAACCAATCTTGTGCATCCGATAGGTGTTTTGTGTCATTGGATGAACATTTAGGTCATTTTCCTCCTCCCTACACTTAATCTTGTCCAATTAGGGTTTTTAACCAATCTTGTTCATTCAATAGGTGTTTTGTGTCATCGGATGAACATTTAGGTCATTTTCGTCCTCCTTAGGCTAATTCTTATCCAATTAGGGTTTTTAACCAATCTTGTGCATCCAATAGGTGTTTTGTGTCATTGGATGAACATTTAGGTCATTTTCGTCCTCCCTACACTTAATCTTGTTCAATTAGGGTTTCTGACCAATCTTGTGCATCCGACAGGTGTTTTTGTGTCATTGGATGAACAATTAGGTCATTTTCGTCCTCCCTAGGCTAATTCTTGTCCAATTAGGGTTTTTAACCAATCTTGTGCATCCAATAGGTGTTTTGTGTCATTGGATGAACTTAGGTCATTTTCGTCCTCCCTAAACTTTATCTTGTCCAATTAGGGTTTCTAACCAATCTTGTGCTTACAATTGGTGTTTTTGTGTCATTGGATCAACAATTAGTTCATTTTCGTCCTCCCTATGATAATTCTTGTCCAATTAGGGTTTTTAACCAATCTTGTGCATCCAACAGGTGTTTTGTGTCATTGGATGAACATTTAGGTCATTTTCGTCCTCCTTAGGCTAATTCTTGTCCAATTAGGGTTTTTAACCAATCTTGTGCATCCAATAAGTGTTTTCTGTCATTGGATGAACATTTAGGTCATTTTCGTCCTCCCTACACTTAATCTTGTTCAATTAGGGTTTCTAACCAATCTTGTGCATCCGATAGGTGTTTTTGTGTCATTGGATGAACAATTAGGTCATTTTCGTCCTCCCTATGATAATTCTTGTCCAATTAGGGTTTTTAACCAATCTTGTGCATCCGATAGGTGTTTTGTGTCATTGGATGAACATTTAGGTCATTTTCCTCCTCCCTACACTTAATCTTGTCCAATTAGGGTTTTTAACCAATCTTGTTCATTCAATAGGTGTGTTGTGTCATTGGATGAATATTTAGGTCATTTTCGTCCTCCCTAAACTTAATCTTATCCAATTACGGTTTTTAACCAATCTTGTGCATCAAATAGGTGTTTTGTGTCATTGGATGAACATTTAGGTCATTTTCGTCCTCCCTACAGTTAATCTTGTTCAATTAGGGTTTCTAACCAATCTTGTGCATCCGATAGGTGTTTTTGTGTCATTGGATGAACATTTAGGTCATTTTCGTCCTCCCTAGGCTAATTCTTCTCCAATTAGGGTTTTTAACGAATCTTGTGCATCCCATAGGTGTTTTGTGTCATTGGATGAACATTTAGGTCATTTTCGTCCTTCCTACACTTAATCTTGTTCAATTAGGGTTTCTAACCAATCTTTTGCATCCGATAGGTGTTTTTGTGTCATTGGATGAACAATTAGGTCATTTTCGTCCTCCCTATGATAATTCTTTTCCAATTAGGGTTTTTAACCAATCTTGTGCATCCAATAGGTGTTTTGTGTCATTGGATGAACAGTTAGGTCATTTTCGTCCTCCCTAGGCTAATTCTTATCCAATTAGGGTTTTTAACCAATCTTGTGCATCTAATACGTGTTTTGTGTCATTGGATGAACATTTAGGTCATTTTCGTCCTCCCTACACTTAATCTTGTTCAATTAGGGTTTCTAACCAATCTTGTGCATCCGATAGGTGTTTTGTGTCATTGGATGAACATTTAGGTCATTTTCCTTCTCCCTACACTTAATCTTGTCCAATTAGGGTTTTTAACCAATCTTGTTCATTCAATAGGTGTTTTGTGTCATCGGATGAACATTTAGGTCATTTTCGTCCTCCTTAGGCTAATTCTTATCCAATTAGGGTTTTTAACCAATCTTGTGCATCCAATAGGTGTTTTGTGTCATTGGATGAACATTTAGGTCATTTTCGTCCTCCCTACACTTAATCTTGTTCAATTAGGGTTTCTAACCAATCTTGTGCATCCGATAGGTGTTTTTGTGTCATTGGATGAACATTTAGGTCATTTTCGTCCTCCTTAGGCTAATTCTTGTCCAATTAGGTTTTTTAACCAATCTTGTGCATCCAATAGGTGTTTTGCGTCATTGATTGAACACTTAAGTCATTTTCGTCCTCCCTACACTTTATCTTGTCCAATTAGGGTTTCTAACCAATCTTGTGCATCCAATTGGTGTTTTTGTGTCATTGGATCAACAATTAGGTCATTTTCGTCCTCCCTATGATAATTCTTGTCCAATTAGGGTTTTTAACCAATCTTGTGCATCGAATAGGTGTTTTGTGTCATTGGATGTACACTTAGGTCATTTTCGTCCTCCCTACACTTTATCTTGTCCAATTAGGGTTTCTAACCAATCTTGTGCTTCTAATTGGTGTTTTTGTGTCATTGGATGAACAATTAGGTCATTTTCGTCCTCCCTATGATAATTCTTATCCAATTAGGGTTTTTAACCAATCTTGTACATCCAATAGGTGTTTTGTGTCATTGGATGAACATTTAGGTCATTTTCGTCCTCCTTAGGCTAATTCTTATCCAATTAGGGTTTTTAACCAATCTTGTGCATCTAATACGTGTTTTGTGTCATTGGATGAACATTTAGGTCATTTTCGTCCTCCCTAAACTTAATCTTGTCCAATTAGGGTTTTTAAGCAATCTTGTGCATCCAATAGGTGTTTTGTGTCATTGGATGAACATTTAGGTTATTTTCGTCCTCCCTACACTTAATCTTGTTCAATTAGGGTTTTTGACCAATCTTGTGCATCCGATAGGTGTTTTTCTGTCATTGGATGAACAATTAGGTCATTTTCGTCCTCCCTAGGCTAATTCTTGTCAAATTAGGGTTTTTAACCAATCTTGTGCATCCAATAGGTGTATTGTGTCATTGGATGAACATTTAGGTCATTTTCGTCCTTCCTACAGTTAATCTTGTTCAATTTGGGTTTCTAACCAATCTTGTGCATTCGATAGGTGTTTTTGTGTCATTGGATGAACATTTAGGTCATTTTCGTCCTCCCTACACTTTATCTTGTCCAATTATGGTTTCTAACCAATCTTGTGCATCCAATTGGTGTTTTTGTGTCATTGGATCAACAATTAGGTCATTTTAGTCCTCCCTATGATAATTCTTGTCCAATTAGGGTTTTTAACCAATCTTGTGCATCCAATAGGTGTTTTGTGTCATTGGATGAACATTTAGGTCATTTCGTCCTCCTTAGGCTAATTCTTATCCAATTAGGGTTTTTAACCAATCTAGTGCATCCAATAGGTGTTTTGTGTCATTGGATGAACATTTAGGTCATTTTCGTCCTCCCTACACTTAATCTTATTCAATTAGGGTTTCTAACCAATCTTGTGCATCCGATAGGTGTTTTTGTGTCATTGGATGAACAATTAGGTCATTTTCTTCCTCCCTAGGCTTAATCTTGTGCAATTAGGGTTTTTAACCAATCTTGTTCATTCAATAGGTGTGTTGTGTCATTGGATGAATATTTAGGTCATTTTCGTCCTCCCTAAAATTAATCTTATCCAATTACGGTTTTTAACCAATCTTGTGCATCAAATAGGTGTTTTGTGTCATTGGATGAACATTTAGGTCATTTTCGTCCTCCCTACAGTTAATCTTGTTCAATTAGGGTTTCTAACCAATCTTGTGCATCCGATAGGTGTTTTTGTGTCATTGGATGAACAATTAGGTCATTTTCGTCCTCCCTATGATAATTCTTGTCCAATTAGGGTTTTTAACCAATCTTGTGCATCCGATAGGTGTTTTGTGTCATTGGATGAACATTTAGGTCATTTTCCTCCTCCCTACACTTAATCTTGTCCAATTAGGGTTTTTAACCAATCTTGTTCATTCAATAGGTGTGTTGTGTCATTGGATGAATATTTAGGTCATTTTCGTCCTCCCTAAACTTAATCTTATCCAATTACGGTTTTTAACCAATCTTGTGCATCAAATAGGTGTTTTGTGTCATTGGATGAACATTTAGGTCATTTTCGTCCTCCCTACAGTTAATCTTGTTCAATTAGGGTTTCTAACCAATCTTGTGCATCCGATAGGTGTTTTTGTGTCATTGGATGAACATTTAGGTCATTTTCGTCCTCCCTAGGCTAATTCTTCTCCAATTAGGGTTTTTAACGAATCTTGTGCATCCCATAGGTGTTTTGTGTCATTGGATGAACATTTAGGTCATTTTCGTCCTTCCTACACTTAATCTTGTTCAATTAGGGTTTCTAACCAATCTTTTGCATCCGATAGGTGTTTTTGTGTCATTGGATGAACAATTAGGTCATTTTCGTCCTCCCTATGATAATTCTTTTCCAATTAGGGTTTTTAACCAATCTTGTGCATCCAATAGGTGTTTTGTGTCATTGGATGAACAGTTAGGTCATTTTCGTCCTCCCTAGGCTAATTCTTATCCAATTAGGGTTTTTAACCAATCTTGTGCATCTAATACGTGTTTTGTGTCATTGGATGAACATTTAGGTCATTTTCGTCCTCCCTACACTTAATCTTGTTCAATTAGGGTTTCTAACCAATCTTGTGCATCCGATAGGTGTTTTGTGTCATTGGATGAACATTTAGGTCATTTTCCTTCTCCCTACACTTAATCTTGTCCAATTAGGGTTTTTAACCAATCTTGTTCATTCAATAGGTGTTTTGTGTCATCGGATGAACATTTAGGTCATTTTCGTCCTCCTTAGGCTAATTCTTATCCAATTAGGGTTTTTAACCAATCTTGTGCATCCAATAGGTGTTTTGTGTCATTGGATGAACATTTAGGTCATTTTCGTCCTCCCTACACTTAATCTTGTTCAATTAGGGTTTCTGACCAATCTTGTGCATCCGACAGGTGTTTTTGTGTCATTGGATGAACAATTAGGTCATTTTCGTCCTCCCTAGGCTAATTCTTGTCCAATTAGGGTTTTTAACCAATCTTGTGCATCCAATAGGTGTTTTGTGTCATTGGATGAACTTAGGTCATTTTGGTCCTCCCTAAACTTTATCTTGTCCAATTAGGGTTTCTAACCAATCTTGTGCTTACAATTGGTGTTTTTGTGTCATTGGATCAACAATTAGTTCATTTTCGTCCTCCCTATGATAATTCTTGTCCAATTAGGGTTTTTAACCAATCTTGTGCATCCAACAGGTGTTTTGTGTCATTGGATGAACATTTAGGTCATTTTCGTCCTCCTTAGGCTAATTCTTATCCAATTAGGGTTTTTAACCAATCTTGTGCATCCAATAGGTGTTTTGTGTCATTGGATGAATATTTAGGTCATTTTCGTCCTCCCTAAACTTAATCTTGTTCAATTAGGGTTTCTAACCAATCTTGTGCATCCGATAGGTGTTTTTGTGTCATTGGATGAACAATTAGATCATTTTCGTCCTCCCTAGGCTAATTCTTGTCCAATTAGGTTTTTTAACCAATCTTGTGCATCCAATAGGTGTTTTGTGTCATTGATTGAACACTTAAGTCATTTCCGTCCTCCCTACACTTTATCTTGTCCAATTAGGGTTTCTAACCAATCTTGTGCATCCAATTGGTGTTTTTGTGTCATTGGATCAACAATTAGGTCATTTTTGTCCTCCCTATGATAATTCTTGTCCAATTAGGGTTTTTAACCAATCTTGTGCATCCAATAGGTGTTTTGTGTCATTGGATGTACACTTAGGTCATTTTCGTCCTCCCTACACTTTATCTTGTCCAATTAGGGTTTCTAACCAATCTTGTGCTTCCAATTGGTGTTTTTGTGTCATTGGATGAACAATTAGGTCATTTTCGTCCTCCCTATGATAATTCTTATCCAATTAGGGTTTTTAACCAATCTTATACATCCAATAGGTGTTTTGTGTCATTGGATGAACATTTAGGTCATTTTCGTCCTCCTTAGGCTAATTCTTATCCAATTAGGGTTTTTAACCAATCTTGTGCATCTAATACGTGTTTTGTGTCATTGGATGAACATTTAGGTCATTTTCGTCCTCCCTACACTTAATCTTGTTCAATTAGGGTTTCTAACCAATCTTGTGCATCCGATAGGTGTTTTGTGTCATTGGATGAACATTTAGGTCATTTTCCTCCTCCCTACACTTAATCTTGTCCAATTAGGGTTTTTAACCAATCTTGTTCATTCAATAAATGTGTTGTGTCATTGGATGAATATTTAGGTCATTTTCGTCCTCCCTAAACTTAATCTTGTCCAATTAGGGTTTTTAAGCAATCTTGTGCATCCAATAGGTGTTTTGTGTCATTGGATGAACATTTAGGTTATTTTCGTCCTCCCTACACTTAATCTTGTTCAATTAGGGTTTTTGACCAATCTTGTGCATCCGATAGGTGTTTTTCTGTCATTGGATGAACAATTAGGTCATTTTTGTCCTCCCTAGGCTAATTCTTGTCAAATTAGGGTTTTTAACCAATCTTGTGCATCCAATAGGTGTGTTGTGTCATTGGATGAACATTTAGGTCATTTTCGTCCTTCCTACAGTTAATCTTGTTCAATTTGGGTTTCTAACCAATCTTGTGCATTCGATAGGTGTTTTTGTGTCATTGGATGAACATTTAGGTTATTTTCGTCCTCCCTACACTTAATCTTGTCCAATTAGGGTTTTTAACCAATCTTGTTCATTCAATAGGTGTGTTGTGTCATTGGATGAATATTTAGGTCATTTTCGTCCTCCCTAAACTTAATCTTATCCAATTACGGTTTTTAACGAATCTTATGCATCCAATAGGTGTTTTGTGTCATTGGATGAACATTTAGGTCATTTTCGTCCTCCTTAGGCTAATTCTTTTCCAATTAGGGTTTTTAACCAATCTTGTGCATCCAATAGGTGTTTTGTGTCATTGGATGAACATTTAGGTCATTTTCGTCCTCCCTACACTTAATCTTGTCCAATTAGGGTTTTTAACCAATCTTGTTCATTCAATAGGTGTGTTTTGTCATTGGATGAATATTTAGGTCATTTTCGTCCTCCCTAAACTTAATCTTGTCCAATTAGGGTTTTTAACCAATCTTGTGCATCCAATAGGTGTTTTGTGTCATTAGATGAACATTTAGGTCATTTTCGTCCTCCCAAAACTTAATCTTGTTCAATTAGGGTTTCTAACCAATCTTGTGCATCCGATAGGTGTTTTTGTGTCATTGGATGAACAATTAGGTCATTTTCGTCCTCCCTAGGCTAATTCTTGTCCAATTAGGGTTTTTAACCAATCTTGTGCATCCAATAGGTGTTTTGTGTCATTGGATGAACATTTAGGTCATTTTCGTCCTCCCTACACTTAATCTTGTTCAATTAGGGTTTCTAACCAATCTTGTGCATCCGATAGGTGTTTTTGTGTCATTGGATGAACATTTAGGTCATTTTCGTCCTCCTTAGGCTAATTCTTGTCCAATTAGGTTTTTTAACCAATCTTGTGCATCCAATAGGTGTTTTGTGTCATTAATTGAACACTTAAGTCATTTTCGTCCTCCCTACACTTTATCTTGTCCAATTAGGGTTTCTAACCAATCTTGTGCATCCAATTGGTGTTTTTGTGTCATTGGATCAACAATTAGGTCATTTTCGTCCTCCCTATGATAATTCTTGTCCAATTAGGGTTTTTAACCAATCTTGTGCATCCAATAGGTGTTTTGTGTCATTGGATGTACACTTAGGTCATTTTCGTCCTCCCTACACTTTATCTTGTCCAATTAGGGTTTCTAACCAATCTTGTGCTTCCAATTGGTGTTTTTGTGTCATTGGATGAACAATTAGGTCATTTTCGTCCTCCCTATGATAATTCTTATCCAATTAGGGTTTTTAACCAATCTTGTACATCCAATAGGTGTTTTGTGTCATCGGATGAACATTTAGGTCATTTTCGTCCTCCTTAGGCTAATTCTTATCCAATTAGGGTTTTTAACCAATCTTGTGCATCTAATACGTGTTTTGTGTCATTGGATGAACATTTAGGTCATTTTCGTCCTCCCTACACTTAATCTTGTTCAATTAGGGTTTCTAACCAATCTTGTGCATCCGATAGGTGTTTTGTGTCATTGGATGAACATTTAGGTCATTTTCCTCCTCCCTACACTTAATCTTGTCCAATTAGGGTTTTTAACCAATCTTGTTCATTCAATAGGTGTTTTGTGTCATTGGATGAACATTTAGGTCATTTTCGTCCTCCCTACACTTAATCTTGTTCAATTAGGGTTTCTGACCAATCTTGTGCATCCGACAGGTGTTTTTGTGTCATTGGATGAACAATTAGGTCATTTTTGTCCTCTCTATGATAATTCTTGTCCAATTAGGGTTTTTAACCAATCTTGTGCATCCAATAGGTGTTTTGTGTCATTGGATGAACATTTAGGTAATTTTCGTCCTCCCTACACTTAATCTTGTTCAATTAGGGTTTCTAACCAATCTTGTGCATCCGATAGGTGTTTTTGTGTCATTGGATAAACATTTAGGTCATTTTCGTCCTCCCTATACTTAATCTTGTCCAATTAGGGTTTTTAACCAATCTTGTTCATTCAACAGGTGTGTTGTGTCATTGGATGAATATTTATGTCATTTTCGTCCTCCCTAAACTTAATCTTATCTAATTACGGTTTTTAACCAATCTTGTGCATCCAATAGGTGTTTTGTGTCATTGGATGAACATTTAGGTCATTTTCGTCCTCCCTACACTTAATCTTGTTCAATTAGGGTTTCTAACCAATCTTGTGCATCCGATAGGTGTTTTTGTGTCGTTGGATAAACATTTAGATCATTTTCGTCCTCCCTACACTTAATCTTGTCCAATTAAGGTTTTTAACCAATCTTGTGCATCCAATAGGTGTTTTGTGTCATTGGATGAACATTTAGGTCATTTTCGTCCTCCCTACACTTAATCTTGTTCAATTAGGGTTTCTGACCAATCTTGTGCATCCGACAGGTGTTTTTGTGTCATTGGATGAACAATTAGGTCATTTTTGTCCTCTCTATGATAATTCTTGTCCAATTAGGGTTTTTAACCAATCTTGTGCATCCAATAGGTGTTTTGTGTCATTGGATGAACATTTAGGTCATTTTCGTCCTCCTTAGGCTAATTCTTATCCAATTAGGGTTTTTAACCAATCTTGTGCATCCAATAGGTGTTTTGTGTCATTGGATGAACATTTAGGTCATTTTCGTCCTCCCTACACTTAATCTTGTTCAATTAGGGTTTCTAACAAATCTTGTGTATTCGATAGGTGTTTTTGTGTCTTTGGATGAACAATTAGGTCATTTTCGTCCTCCCTAGGCTAATTCTTGTCCAAGTAGGGTTTTTAACCAATCTTGTGCATCCAATAGGTGTTTTGTGTCATCGAATGAACACTTAGGTCATTTTCGTCCTCCTTACACTTTATCTTGTCCAATTAGGGTTTCTAACCAATCTTGTGCTTCCAATTGGTGTTTTTGTGTCATTGGATGAACAATTAGGTCATTTTCGTCCTCCCTATGATAATTCTTGTCCAATTAGGGTTTTTAACCAATCTTGTGCATCTAATAGGTGTTTTGTGTCATTGGATGAACATTTAGGTCATTTTCGTCCTCCTAATGCTAATTCTTATCCAATTAGGGTTTTTAACCAATCTTGTGCATCCAATAGGTGTTTTGTGTCATTGGATGAACATTTAGGTCATTTTCGTCCTCCCTACACTTAATCTTGTTCAATTAGGGTTTCTGACCAATCTTGTGCATCCGACAGGTGTTTTTGTGTCATTGGATGAACAATTAGGTCATTTCCGTCCTCCCTAGGCTAATTCTTGTCCAATTAGGGTTTTTAACCAATCTTGTGCATCCAATAGGTGTTTTGTGTCATTGGATGAACGCTTAAGTCATTTTCGTCCTCCCTACACTTTATCTTGTCCAATTAGGGTTTCTAACCAATCTTGTGCATCCAATAGGTGTTTTGTGTCATTGGATGAACATTTAGGTCATTTTCGTCCTCCTTAGGCTAATTCTTATCCAATTAGGGTTTTTAACCAATCTTGTGCATCCAATAGGTGTTTTGTGTCATTGGATGAACATTTAGGTCATTTTCGTCCTCCCTACACTTAATCTTGTTCAATTAGGGTTTCTAACCAATCTTGTGCATCCGATAGGTGTTTTTGTGTCATTGGATGAACATTTAGGTCATTTTCGTCCTCCCTACACTTAATCTTGTCCAATTAGGGTTTTTAACCAATCTTGTTCATTCAATAGGTGTGTTGTGTCATTGGATGAATATTTAGGTCATTTTCGTCCTCCCTAAACTTAATCTTATCTAATTACGGTTTTTAACCAATCTTGTGCATCCAATAGGTGTTTTGTGTCATTGGATGAACATTTAGGTCATTTTCGTCCTCCCTACAGTTTATCTTTTTCAATTAGGGTTTCTAACCAATCTTGTGCATCCGATAGGTGTTTTTGTGTCATTGGATGAACATTTAGGTCATTTTCGTCCTCCCTACACTTAATCTTGTCCAATTAGGGTTTTTAACCAATCTTGTTCATCCAATAGGTGTGTTGTGTCATTGGATGAACATTTAGGTCATTTTCGTCCTCCCTAAACTTAATCTTGTCCAATTAGGGTTTTTAAGCAATCTTGTGCATCCAATAGGTGTTTTGTGTCATTGGATGAACATTTAGGTCATTTTCGTCCTCCCTACACTTAATCTTGTTCAATTAGGGTTTCTAACCAATCTTGTGCATCCGATAGGTGTTTTGTGTCATTGGATGAACATTTAGGTCATTTTCCTCCTCCCTACACTTAATCTTGTCCAATTAGGGTTTCTAACCAATCTTGTTCATTCAATAGGTGTTTTGTGTCATTGGATGAACATTTAGGTCATTTTCGTCCTCCTTAGGCTAATTCTTATCCAATTAGGGTTTTTAACCAATCTTGTGCATCCAATAGGTGTTTTGTGTCATTGGATGAACATTTAGGTCATTTTCGTCCTCCCTACACTTAATCTTGTTCAATTAGGGTTTCTGACCAATCTTGTGCATCCGACAGGTGTTTTTGTGTCATTGGATGAACAATTAGGTCATTTTCGTCCTCCCTGGGCTAATTCTTGTCCAATTAGGGTTTTTGACCAATCTTGTGCATCCAATAGGTGTTTTGTGTCATTGGATGAACACTTAGGTCATTTTCGTCCTCCCTACACTTTATCTTGTCCAATTAGGGTTTCTGACCAATCTTGTGCATCCAATTGGTGTTTTTGTGTGATTGGATGAACAATTAGGTCATTTTCGTCCTCCCTATGATAATTCTTGTCCAATTAGGGTTTTTAACCAATCTTGTGTATCCAATAGGTGTTTTGTGTCATTGGATGAACATTTAGGTCATTTTCGTCCTCCCTAAACTTAATCTTGTCCAATTAGGGTTTTTAAGCAATCTTGTGCATCCAATAGGTGTTTTGTGTCATTGGATGAACATTTAGGTCATTTTCGTCCTCCCTACACTTAATCTTGTTCAATTAGGGTTTCTGACCAATCTTGTGCATCCGACAGGTGTTTTTGTGTCATTGGATGAACAATTAGGTCATTTTGGTCCTCCCTATGATAATTCTTGTCCAATTAGGGTTTCTAACCAATCTTGTGCATCCGATAGGTGTTTTTGTGTCATTGGATGAACATTTAGGTCATTTTCGTCCTCCCTAGGCTTAATCGTGTCCAATTAGGGTTTTTAACCAATCTTGTTCATTCAATAGGTGTGTTGTGTCATTGGATGAATATTTAGGTCATTTTCGTCCTCCCTAAACTTAATCTTGTCCAATTAGGGTTTTTAAGCAATCTTGTGCATCCAATAGGTGTTTTGTGTCATTGGATGAACATTTAGGTCATTTTCGTCCTCCCTACACTTAATCTTGTTCAATTAGGGTTTCAGACCAATCTTGTGCATCCGACAGGTGTTTTTGAGTCATTGGATGAACAATTAGGTCATTTTCGTCCTCCCTAGGCTAATTCTTGTCCAATTAGGGTTTTTAACCAATCTTGTGCATCCAATAGGTGTTTTGTGTCATTGGATGAACTTAGGTCATTTTCGTCCTCCCTACACTTTATCTTGTCCAATTAGGGTTTCTGAACAATCTTGTGCATCCAATTGGTGTTTTTGTGTCATTGGATGAACAATTTGGTCATTTTCGTCCTCTCTATGATAATTCTTGTCCAATTAGCGTTTTTAACCAATCTTGTGCATCCAATAGGTGTTTTGTGTCATTGGATGAACATTTAGGTCATTTTCGTCCTCCTTAGGCTAATTCTTATCCAATTAGGGTTTTTAACCAATCTTGTGCATCCAATACGTGTTTTGTGTCATTGGATGAACATTTAGGTCATTTTCGTCCTCCCTACACTTAATCTTGTTCAATTAGGGTTTCTAACCAATCTTGTGCATCCGATAGGTGTTTTGTGTCATTGGATGAACATTTAGGTCATTTTCCTCCTCCCTACACTTAATCTTGTCCAATTAGGGTTTTTAACCAATCTTGTGCATCCAATAGGTGTTTTGTGTCATTGGATGAACATTTAGGTCATTTTCGTCCTCCCTACACTTTATCTTGTCCAATTATGGTTTCTAACCAATCTTGTGCATCCAATTGGTGTTTTTGTGTCATTGGATCAACAATTAGGTCATTTTAGTCCTCCCTATGATAATTCTTGTCCAATTAGGGTTTTTAACCAATCTTGTGCATCCAATTGGTGTTTTTGTGTCATTGGATGAACAATTAGGTCATTTTCGTCCTCTCTATGATAATTCTTGTCCAATTAGGGTTTTTAACCAATCTTGTGCATCCAATAGGTGTTTTGTGTCATTGGATGAACATTTAGGTCATTTTCGTCCTCCCTACACTTTATCTTATCCAATTATGGTTTCTAACCAATCTTGTGCATCCAATTGGTGTTTTTGTGTCATTGGATCAACAATTAGGTCATTTTAGTCCTCCCTATGATAATTCTTGTCCAATTAGGGTTTTTAACCAATCTTGTGCATCCAATAGGTGTTTTGTGTCATTGGATGAACATTTAGGTCATTTCGTCCTCCTTAGGCTAATTCTTATCCAATTAGGGTTTTTAACCAATCTTGTGCATCCAATAGGTGTTTTGTGTCATTGGATGAACATTTAGGTCATTTTCGTCCTCCTTAGGCTAATTCTTATCCAATTAGGGTTTTTAACCAATCTTGTGCATCCAATAGGTGTTTTGTGTCATTGGATGAACATTTAGGTCATTTTCGTCCTCCCTACACTTCATCTTGTTCAATTAGGGTTTCTAACCAATCTTGTGCATCCGATAGGTGTTTTTGTGTCATTGGATAAACATTTAGGTCATTTTCGTCCTCCCTACACTTAATCTTGTCCAATTAGGGTTTTTAACCAATCTTGTGCATCCAATAGGTGTTTTGTGTCATTGGATGAAAATTTAGGTCATTTTCGTCCTCCTTATGTTAATTCTTATCCAATTAGGGTTTTTAACCAATCTTGTGCATCCAATAGGTGTTTTGTGTCATTGGATGAACATTTAGGTCATTTTCGTCCTCCCTACACTTAATCTTGTTCAATTAGGGTTTCTAACCAATCTTGTGCATCCGATAGGTGTTTTTGTGTCATTGGATGAACATTTAGGTCATTTTCGTCCTCCCTACACTTAATCTTGTCCAATTAGGGTTTTTAACCAATCTTGTTCATTCAATAGGTGTGTTGTGTCATTGGATGAATATTTATGTCATTTTCGTCCTCCCTAAACTTAATCTTATTCAATTACGGTTTTTAACCAATCTTGTGTATCCAATAGGTGTTTTTGTGTCATTGGATGAACATTTAGGTCATTTTCGTCCTCCTTATGCTAATTCTTATCCAATTAGGGTTTTTAACCAATCTTGTGCATCCAATAGGTGTTTTGTGTCATTGGATAAATATTTTGGTCATTTTCGTCCTCCCTACACTTAATCTTGTTCAATTAGGGTTTCTAACCAATCTTGTGCATCCGATAGGTGTTTTTGTGTCATTGGATGAACATTTAGGTCATTTTCGTCCTCCCTACACTTAATCTTGTCCAATTAGGGTTTTTAACCAATCTTGTTCATTCAATAGGTGTGTTGTGTCATTTGATGAATATTTATGTCATTTTCGTCCTACCTAAGCTTAATCTTATCCAATTACGGTTTTTAACCAATCTTGTGCATCCTATAGGTGTTTTGTGTCATTGGATGAACATTTAGGTCATTTTCGTCGTCCCTAAACTTAATCTTGTCCACTTAGGGTTTTTAACCAATCTTGTGCATCCAATAGGTGTTTTGTGTCATTGGATGAACATTTAGGTCATTTTCGTCCTCCCTACACTTAATCTTGTTCAATTAGGGTTTCTAACCAATCTTGTGCATCCGATAGGTGTTTTTGTGTCATTGGATGAACATTTAGGTCATTTTCGTCCTCCCTACACTTAATCTTGTCCAATTAGGTTTTTTAACCAATCTTGTGCATCCAATAGGTGTTTTGTGTCATTGTATGAACATTTAGGTCTTTTTCTTCCTCCCTACACTTAATCTTGTTCAATTAGGGTTTCTACCCAATCTTGTGCATCCGATAGGCGTTTTTGTGTCATTGGATGAACAATAAGGTCATTTTCTTCCTCCCTAGGCTAATTCTTGTCCAATTAGGGTTTTTAACCAATCTTGTGCATCCAATAGGTGTTTTGTGTCATTGGATGAACATTTAGGTCATTTTCGTCCTCCCTACACTTAATCTTGTTCAATTAGGGTTTCTGACCAATCTTGTGCATCCGACAGGTGTTTTTGTGTCATTAGATGAACAATTAGGTCATTTTCGTCCTCCCTAGGCGAATTCTTGTCCAATTAGGGTTTTTAACCAATCTTGTGCATCCAATAGGTGTTTTGTGTCATTGGATGAACACTTAGGTCATTTTCGTCCTCCCTACACTTTATCTTGTCCAATTAGGGTTTCTAACCAATCTTGTGCTTCCAATTGGTGTTTTTGTGTCATTGGATGAACAATTAGGTCATTTTCGTCCTCCCTATGATAATTCTTGTCCAATTAGGGTTTTTAACCAATCTTGTACATCAAATAGGTGTTTTGTGTCATTGGATGAACATTTAGGTCATTTTCGTCCTCCTTAGGCTAATTCTTATGCAATTAGGGTTTTTAACCAATCTTGTGCATCCAATAGGTGTTTTGTGTTATTGGATGAACATTTAGCTCATTTTCGTCCTCCCTACAGTTAATCTTGTACAATTAGGGTTTCTTACCAATCTTGTGCATCCGATAGGTGTTTTTGTGTCATTGGATGAACATTTAGGTCATTTTCGTCCTCCCTACACTTAATCTTGTCCAATTAGGGTTTTTAACCAATCTTGTTCATTCAATAGGTGTGTTGTGTCATTGGATGAATATTTAGTTCATTTTCGTCCTCCCTAAACTTAATCTTGTCCAATTAGGGTTTGTAACCAATGTTGTGCATCCAATAGGTGTTTTGTGTCATTGGATGAACATTTAGGTCATTTTCGTCCTCCCTAAACTTAATCTTTTCCAATTAGGGTTTTTAAGCAATCTTGTGCATCCAATAGGTGTTTTGTGTCATTGGATGAACATTTAGGTCATTTTCGTCCTCCCTACACTTAATCTTGTTCAATTAGGGTTTCTAACCAATCTTGTGCATCCGATAGGTGTTTTGTGTCATTGGATGAACATTTAGGTCATTTTCCTCTTCCCTACACTTAATCTTGTCCAATTAGGGTTTTTAACCAATCTTGTTCATTCAATAGGTGTTTTGTGTCATTGGATGAACATTTAGGTCATTTTCGTCCTCCTTAGGCTAATTCTTATCCAATTAGGGATTTTAACCTATCTTGTGCATCCAATAGGTGTTTTGTGTCATTGGATGAACATTTAGGTCATTTTCGTCCTCCCTACACTTAATCTTGTTCAATTAGGGTTTCTGACCAATCTTGTGCATCCGACAGGTGTTTTTGTGTCATTGGATGAACAATTAGGTCATTTTCGTCCTCCCTAGGCTAATTCTTGTCCAATTAGGGTTTTTAACCAATCTTGTGCATCCAATAGGTGTTTTGTGTCATTGGATGAACTTAGGTCATTTTCGTCCTCCATACACTTTATCTTGTCCAATTAGGGTTTCTAACCAATCTTGTGCTTACAATTGGTGTTTTTGTGTCATTGGATCAACAATTAGTTCATTTTCGTCCTCCCTATGATAATTCTTGTCCAATTAGGGTTTTTAACCAATCTTGTGCATCCAACAGGTGTTTTGTGTCATTGGATGAACATTTAGGTCATTTTCGTCCTCCTTAGGCTAATTCTTATCCAATTAGGGTTTTTAACCAATCTTGTGCATCCAATAGGTGTTTTGTGTCATTGGATGAATATTTAGGTCATTTTCGTCCTCCCTAAACTTAATCTTGTTCAATTAGGGTTTCTAACCAATCTTGTGCATCCGATAGGTGTTTTTGTGTCATTGGATGAACAATTAGGTCATTTTCGTCCTCCCTAGGCTAATTCTTGTCCAATTAGGTTTTTTAACCAATCTTGTGCATCCAATAGGTGTTTTGTGTCATTGATTGAACACTTAAGTCATTTTCGTCCTCCCTACACTTTATCTTGTCCAATTAGGGTTTCTAACCAATCTTGTGCATCCAATTGGTGTTTTTGTATCATTGGATCAACAATTAGGTCATTTTCGTCCTCCCTATGATAATTCTTGTCCAATTAGGGTTTTTAACCAATCTTGTGCATCCAATAGGTGTTTTGTGTCATTGGATGTACACTTAGGTCATTTTCGTCCTCCCTACACTTTATCTTGTCCAATTAGGGTTTCTAACCAATCTTGTGCTTCCAATTGGTGTTTTTGTGTCATTGGATGAACAATTAGGTCATTTTTGTCCTCCTTATGATAATTCTTATCCAATTAGGGTTTTTAACCAATCTTGTACATCCAATAGGTGTTTTGTGTCATTGGATGAACATTTAGGTCATTTTCGTCCTCCTTAGGCTAATTCTTATCCAATTAGGGTTTTTAACCAATCTTGTGCATCCAATAGGTGTTTTGTGTCATTGGATGAACATTTAGGTAATTTTCGTCCTTCCTACACTTAATCTTGTTCAATTACGGTTTCTAAACAATCTTGTGCATCCGTTAGGTGTTTTTGTGTCATTGGATGAACAATTAGGTCATTTTCGTCCTCCCTAGGCTAATTCTTGTCCAATTAGGGTTTTTAACCAATCTTGTGCATCCAATAGGTGTTTTGTATCATTGGATGAACACTTAGGTCATTTTCGTCCTCCCTACACTTTATCTTGTCCAATTAGGGTTTCTAACCAATCTTGTGCTTCCAATTGGTGTTTTTGTGTCATTGGATGAACAATTAGGTCATTTTCGTCCTCCCTATGATAATTCTTGTCCAATTAGGGTTTTTAACCAATCTTGTACATCCAATAGGTGTTTTGTGTCATTGGATGAACATTTAGGTCACTTTCGTCCTCCTTAGGCTAATTCTTATGCAATTAGGGTTTTTAACCAATCTTGTGCATCCAATAGGTGTTTTGTGTTATTGGATGAACATTTAGCTCATTTTCGTCCTCCCTACAGTTAATCTTGTACAATTAGGGTTTCTAACCAATCTTGTGCATCCGATAGGTGTTTTTGTGTCATTGGATGAACATTTAGGTCATTTTCGTCCTCCCTACACTTAATCTTGTCCAATTAGGGTTTTTAACCAATCTTGTTCATTCAATAGGTGTGTTGTGTCATTGGATGAATATTTAGTTCATTTTCGTCCTCCCTAAACTTAATCTTGTCCAATTAGGGTTTGTAACCAATGTTGTGCATCCAATAGGTGTTTTGTGTCATTGGATGAACATTTAGGTCATTTTCGTCCTCCCTAAACTTAATCTTTTCCAATTAGGGTTTTTAAGCAATCTTGTGCATCCAATAGGTGTTTTGTGTCATTGGATGAACATTTAGGTCATTTTCGTCCTCCCTACACTTAATCTTGTTCAATTAGGGTTTCTAACCAATCTTGTGCATCCGATAGGTGTTTTTGTGTCATTGGATGAACAGTTAGGTCATTTTCGTCCTCCCTAGGATAACTCTTGTCCAATTAGGGTTTTTAACCAATCTTGTGCATCCAATAGGTGTTTTGTGTCATTGGATGAACATTTAGGTCATTTTCGTCCTCCCTAAACTTAATCTTGTCCAATTAGGGTTTTTAAGCAATCTTGTGCATCCAATAGGTGTTTTGTGTCAGTGGATGAACATTTAGGTCATTTTCGTCCTCCCTACACTTAATCTTGTTCAATTAGGGTTTCTGACCAATCTTGTGCATCCGACAGGTGTTTTTGTGTCATTGGATGAACAATTAGGTCATTTTCGTCCTCCCTAGGCTAATTCTGGTCCAATTAGGGTTTTTAACCAATCTTGTGCATCCGATAGGTGTTTTGTGTCATTGGATGAACATTTAGGTCATTTTCCTCCTCCCTACACTTAATCTTGTCCAATTAGGGTTTTTAACCAATCTTGTTCATTCAATAGGTGTTTTGTGTCATTGGATGAACATTTAGGTCATTTTCGTCCTCCTTAGGCTAATTCTTATCCAATTAGGGATTTTAACCAATCTTGTGCATCCAATAGGTGTTTTGTGTCATTGGATGAACATTTAGGTCATTTTCGTCCTCCCTACACTTAATCTTGTTCAATTAGGGTTTCTGACTAATCTTGTGCATCCGACAGGTGTTTTTGTGTCATTGGATGAACAATTAGGTCATTTTCGTCCTCCCTAGGCTAATTCTTGTCCAATTAGGGTTTTTAACCAATCTTGTGCATCCAATAGGTGTTTTGTGTCATTGGATGAACTTAGGTCATTTTCGTCCTCCATACACTTTATCTTGTCCAATTAGGGTTTCTAACCAATCTTGTGCTTACAATTGGTGTTTTTGTGTCATTGGATCAACAATTAGTTCATTTTCGTCCTCCCTATGATAATTCTTGTCCAATTAGGGTTTTTAACCAATCTTGTGCATCCAACAGGTGTTTTGTGTCATTGGATGAACATTTAGGTCATTTTCGTCCTCCTTAGGCTAATTCTTATCCAATTAGGGTTTTTAACCAATCTTGTGCATCCAATAGGTGTTTTGTGTCATTGGATGAATATTTAGGTCATTTTCGTCCTCCCTAAACTTAATCTTGTTCAAATAGGGTTTCTAACCAATCTTGTGCATCCGATAGGTGTTTTTGTGTCATTGGATGAACAATTAGGTCATTTTCGTCCTCCCTAGGCTAATTCTTGTCCAATTAGGTTTTTTAACCAATCTTGTGCATCCAATAGGTGTTTTGTGTCATTGATTGAACACTTAAGTCATTTTCGTCCTCCCTACACTTTATCTTGTCCAATTAGGGTTTCTAACCAATCTTGTGCATCCAATTGGTGTTTTTGTATCATTGGATCAACAATTAGGTCATTTTCGTCCTCCCTATGATAATTCTTGTCCAATTAGGGTTTTTAACCAATCTTGTGCATCGAATAGGTGTTTTGTGTCATTGGATGTACACTTAGGTCATTTTCGTCCTCCCTACACTTTATCTTGTCCAATTAGGGTTTCTAACCAATCTTGTGATTCCAATTGGTGTTTTTGTGTCATTGGATAAACAATTAGGTCATTTTCGTCCTCCTTAAGATAATTCTTATCCAATTAGGGTTTTTAACCAATCTTGTACATCCAATAGGTGTTTTGTGTCATTGGATGAACATTTAGGTCATTTTCGTCCTCCTTAGGCTAATTCTTATCCAATTAGGGTTTTTAACCAATCTTGTGCATCTAATACGTGTTTTGTGTCATTGGATGAACATTTAGGTCATTTTCGTCCTCCCTACACTTAATCTTGTTCAATTAGGGTTTCTAACCAATCTTGTGCATCCGATAGGTGTTTTGTGTCATTGGATGAACATTTAGGTCATTTTCCTCCTCCCTACACTTAATCTTGTCCAATTAGGGTTTTTAACCAATCTTGTTCATTCAATAGGTGGGTTGTGTCATAGGATGAATATTTAGGTCATTTTCGTCCTCCCTAAACTTAATCTTGTCCAATTAGGGTTTTTAACCAATCTTGTGCATCCAATAGGTGTTTTGTGTCATTGGATGAACATTTAGGTCATTTTCGTCCTCCCTACACTTAATCTTGTTCAATTAGGGTTTCTGACCAATCTTGTGCATCCGATAGGTGTTTTTGTGTCATTGGATGAACAATTAGGTCATTTTCGTCCTCCCTAGGCTAATTCTTGTCCAATTAGGGTTTTTAACCAATCTTGTACATTCAATAGGTGTGTTGTGTCATTGGATGAATATTTAGGTCATTTTCGTCCTCCCTAAACTTAATCTTGTCCAATTAGGGTTTTTAACCAATCTTGTGCATCCAATAGGTGTTTTGTGTCATTGGATGAACATTTAGGTCATTTTCGTCCTCCCTAAACTTATTCTTGTCCAATTAGGGTTTTTAAGCAATCTTGTGCATCCAATAGGTGTTTTGTGTCATTGGATGAACATTTAGGTTATTTTCGTCCTCCCTACACTTAATCTTGTTCAATTAGGGTTTTTGACCAATCTTGTGCATCCGATAGGTGTTTTTCTGTCATTGGATGAACAATTAGGTCATTTTCGTCCTCCCTAGGCTAATTCTTGTCAAATTAGGGTTTTTAACCAATCTTGTGCATCCAATAGGTGTATTGTGTCATTGGATGAACATTTAGGTCATTTTCGTCCTTCCTACAGTTAATCTTGTTCAATTTGGGTTTCTAACCAATCTTGTGCATTCGATAGGTGTTTTTGTGTCATTGGATGAACATTTAGGTCATTTTCGTCCTCCCTACACTTTATCTTGTCCAATTATGGTTTCTAACCAATCTTGTGCATCCAATTGGTGTTTTTGTGTCATTGGATCAACAATTAGGTCATTTTAGTCCTCCCTATGATAATTCTTGTCCAATTAGGGTTTTTAACCAATCTTGTGCATCCAATAGGTGTTTTGTGTCATTGGATGAACATTTAGGTCATTTCGTCCTCCTTAGGCTAATTCTTATCCAATTAGGGTTTTTAACCAATCTTGTGCATCCAATAGGTGTTTTGTGTCATTGGATGAACATTTAGGTCATTTTCGTCCTCCTTAGGCTAATTCTTATCCAATTAGGGTTTTTAACCAATCTTGTGCATCCAATAGGTGTTTTGTGTCATTGGATGAACATTTAGGTCATTTTCGTCCTCCCTACACTTAATCTTGTTCAATTAGGGTTTCTAACCAATCTTGTGCATGCGATAGGTGTTTTTGTGTCATTGGATGAACAATTAGGTCATTTTCGTGCTCCCTAGGCTAATTCTTGTCCAATTAGGGTTTTTAACCAATCTTGTGCATCCAATAGGTGTTTTGTGTCATTGGATGAACACTTAGGTCATTTTCGTCCTCCCTACACTTTATCTTGTCCAATTAGGGTTTCTATCCAATCATGTGCATCCAATTGGTGTTTTTGTGTCATTGGATGAACAATTAGGTCATTTTCGTCCTCCCTATGATAATTCTTGTCCAATTAGGGTTTCTAACCAATCTTGTGCATCCAATAGGTGTTTTGTGTCATTGGATGAACATTTAGGTCATTTTCGTCCTCCTTAGGCTAATTCTTATCCAATTAGGGTTTTTAACCAATCTTGTGCATCCAATAGGTGTTTTGTGTCATTGGATGAACATTTAGGTCATTTACGTCCTCCCTGCACTTAATCTTGTTCAATTAGGGTTTCTACCCAATCTTGTGCATCCAATAGGTGTTTTTGTGTCATTGGATGAACATTTAGGTCATTTTCGTCCTCCCTAAACTTAATCTTGTCCAATTAGGGTTTTTAACCAATCTTGTGCATCCAATAGGTGTTTTGTGTCATTGGATGAACATTTAGGTCATATTCGTCCTCCTTAGTCTAATTCTTATCCAATTAGGGTTTTTAACCAATCTTGTGCATCCAATAGATGTTTTGTGTCATTGGATGAACATTTAGGTCATTTTCGTCCTCCCTAAACTTTATCTTGTCCAATTAGGGTTTCTAACAAATCTTGTGCATCCAATTGGTGTTTTTGTGTCATTGGATGAACAATTAGGTCATTTTCGTCCTCCCTATGATAATTCTTGTCCAATTAGGGTTTTTAACCAATCTTGTGCATCCAATAGGTGTTTTGTGTCATTGGATGAACATTTACGTTATTTTCGTCCTCCCTACACTTAATCTTGTTCAATTAGGGTTTCTAACCAATCTTGTGCATCCGATAGGTGTTTTTGTGTCATTGGATGAACAATTAGGTCATTTTCGTCCTCCCTATGATAATTCTTGTCCAATTAGGGTTTTTAACCAATCTTGTGCATCCAATAGGTGTTTTGTGTCATTGGATGAACATTTAGGTCATTTTCGTCCTCCTTAGGCTAATTCTTATGCAATTAGGGTTTTTAACCAATCTTGTGCATCCAATAGGTGTTTTGTGTTATTGGATGAACATTTAGCTCATTTTCGTCCTCCCTACAGTTAATCTTGTACAATTAGGGTTTCTAACCAATCTTGTGCATCCGATAGGTGTTTTTGTGTCATTGGATGAACATTTAGGTCATTTTCGTCCTCCCTACACTTTATCTTGTCCAATTAGGGTTTCTAACCAATCTTGTGCTTCCAATTGGTGTTTTTGTGTCATTGGATGAACAATTAGGTCATTTTCGTCCTCCCTATGATAATTCTTGTCCAATTAGGGTTTTTAACCAATCTTGGGCATCCAATAGGTGTTTTGTGTCATTGGATGAACATTTAGGTCATTTTCGTCCTCCTTAGGCTAATTCTTATGCAATTAGGGTTTTTAACCAATCTTGTGCATCCAATAGGTGTTTTGTGTTATTGGATGAACATTTAGCTCATTTTCGTCCTCCCTACAGTTAATCTTGTACAATTAGGGTTTCTAACCAATCTTGTGCATCCGATAGGTGTTTTTGTGTCATTGGATGAACATTTAGGTCATTTTCGTCCTCCCTACACTTAATCTTGTCCAATTAGGGTTTTTAACCAATCTTGTTCATTCAATAGGTGTGTTGTGTCATTGGATGAATATTTAGTTCATTTTCGTCCTCCCTAAACTTAATCTTGTCCAATTAGGGTTTGTAACCAATGTTGTGCATCCAATAGGTGTTTTGTGTCATTGGATGAACATTTAGGTCATTTTTCGTCCTCCCTAAACTTAATCTTTTCCAATTAGGGTTTTTAAGCAATCTTGTGCATCCAATAGGTGTTTTGTGTCATTGGATGAACATTTAGGTCATTTTCATCCTCCCTACACTTAATCTTGTTCAATTAGGGTTTCTAACCAATCTTGTGCATCCGATAGGTGTTTTGTGTCATTGGATGAACATTTAGGTCATTTTCCTCCTCCCTACACTTAATCTTGTCCAATTAGGGTTTTTAACCAATCTTGTTCATTCAATAGGTGTTTTGTGTCATTGGATGAACATTTAGGTCATTTTCGTCCTCCTTAGGCTAATTCTTATCCAATTAGGGATTTTAACCAATCTTGTGCATCCAATAGGTGTTTTGTGTCATTGGATGAACATTTAGGTCATTTTCGTCCTCCCTACACTTAATCTTGTTCAATTAGGGTTTCTGACTAATCTTGTGCATCCGACAGGTGTTTTTGTGTCATTGGATGAACAATTAGGTCATTTTCGTCCTCCCTAGGCTAATTCTTGTCCAATTAGGGTTTTTAACCAATCTTGTGCATCCAATAGGTGTTTTGTGTCATTGGATGAACTTAGGTCATTTTCGTCCTCCATACACTTTATCTTGTCCAATTAGGGTTTCTAACCAATCTTGTGCTTACAATTGGTGTTTTTGTGTCATTGGATCAACAATTAGTTCATTTTCGTCCTCCCTATGATAATTCTTGTCCAATTAGGGTTTTTAACCAATCTTGTGCATCCAACAGGTGTTTTGTGTCATTGGATGAACATTTAGGTCATTTTCGTCCTCCTTAGGCTAATTCTTATCCAATTAGGGTTTTTAACCAATCTTGTGCATCCAATAGGTGTTTTGTGTCATTGGATGAATATTTAGGTCATTTTCGTCCTCCCTAAACTTAATCTTGTTCAAATAGGGTTTCTAACCAATCTTGTGCATCCGATAGGTGTTTTTGTGTCATTGGATGAACAATTAGGTCATTTTCGTCCTCCCTAGGCTAATTCTTGTCCAATTAGGTTTTTTAACCAATCTTGTGCATCCAATAGGTGTTTTGTGTCATTGATTGAACACTTAAGTCATTTTCGTCCTCCCTACACTTTATCTTGTCCAATTAGGGTTTCTAACCAATCTTGTGCATCCAATTGGTGTTTTTGTATCATTGGATCAACAATTAGGTCATTTTCGTCCTCCCTATGATAATTCTTGTCCAATTAGGGTTTTTAACCAATCTTGTGCATCGAATAGGTGTTTTGTGTCATTGGATGTACACTTAGGTCATTTTCGTCCTCCCTACACTTTATCTTGTCCAATTAGGGTTTCTAACCAATCTTGTGATTCCAATTGGTGTTTTTGTGTCATTGGATAAACAATTAGGTCATTTTCGTCCTCCTTAAGATAATTCTTATCCAATTAGGGTTTTTAACCAATCTTGTACATCCAATAGGTGTTTTGTGTCATTGGATGAACATTTAGGTCATTTTCGTCCTCCTTAGGCTAATTCTTATCCAATTAGGGTTTTTAACCAATCTTGTGCATCTAATACGTGTTTTGTGTCATTGGATGAACATTTAGGTCATTTTCGTCCTCCCTACACTTAATCTTGTTCAATTAGGGTTTCTAACCAATCTTGTGCATCCGATAGGTGTTTTGTGTCATTGGATGAACATTTAGGTCATTTTCCTCCTCCCTACACTTAATCTTGTCCAATTAGGGTTTTTAACCAATCTTGTTCATTCAATAGGTGGGTTGTGTCATAGGATGAATATTTAGGTCATTTTCGTCCTCCCTAAACTTAATCTTGTCCAATTAGGGTTTTTAACCAATCTTGTGCATCCAATAGGTGTTTTGTGTCATTGGATGAACATTTAGGTCATTTTCGTCCTCCCTACACTTAATCTTGTTCAATTAGGGTTTCTGACCAATCTTGTGCATCCGATAGGTGTTTTTGTGTCATTGGATGAACAATTAGGTCATTTTCGTCCTCCCTATGATAATTCTTGTCCAATTAGGGTTTTCAACCAATCTTGTGCATCCAATAGGTGTTTTGTGTCATTGGATGAACATTTAGGTCATTTTCGTCCTCCTTAGGCTAATTCTTATCCAATTAGGGTTTTTAACCAATCTTGTGCATCCAATAGGTGTTTTGTGTCATTGGATGAACATTTAGGTCATTTTTGTCCTCCCTAAACTTAATCTTGTTCAATTAGGGTTTCTAACCAATCTTATGCATCCAATAGGTGTTTTGTGTCATTGGATGAACATTTAGGTCATTTTCGTCCTCCTTAGGCTAATTCTTATCCAATTAGGGTTTTTAACCAATCTTGTGCATCCAATAGGTGTTTTGTGTCTTTGGATGAACATTTAGGTCATTTTCGTCCTCCCTACACTTAATCTTGTTCAATTAGGGTTTCTGACCAATCTTGTGCATCCGACAGGTGTTTTTGTGTCATTGGATGAACAATTAGGTCATTTTCGTCCTCCCTAGGCTAATTCTTGTCCAATTAGGGTTTTTAACCAATCTTGTGCATCCAATAGGTGTTTTGTGTCATTGGATGAACGCTTAAGTCATTTTCGTCCTCCCTACACTTTATCTTGTCCAATTAGGGTTTCTAACCAATCTTGTGCATCCAATAGGTGTTTTGTATCATTGGATGAACATTTAGGTCATTTTCGTCCTCCTTAGGCTAATTCTTATCCAATTAGGGTTTTTAACCAATCTTGTGCATCCAATAGGTGTTTTGTGTCATTGGATTAACATTTAGGTCATTTTCGTCCTCCCTACACTTAATCTTGTTCAATTAGGGTTTCTGACCAATCTTGTGCATCCGACAGGTGTTTTTGTGTCATTGGATGAACAATTAGGTTATTTTCGTCCTCCCTAGGCTAATTCTTGTCCAATTAGGGTTTTTAACCAATCTTGTGCATCCAATAGGTGTTTTGTGTCATTGGATGAACACTTAGGTCATTTTCGTCCTCCCTACACTTTATCTTGTCCAATTACGGTTTTTGACCAATCTTGTGCATCCAATTGGTGTTTTTGTGTCATTGGATGAACAATTAGGTCATTTTCGTCCTCTCTATGATAATTCTTGTCCAATTAGGGTTTTTAACCAATCTTGTGCATCCAATAGGTGTTTTGTGTCATTGGATGAACATTTAGGTCATTTTCGTCCTCCCTACACTTAATCTTGTTCAATTAGGGTTTCTAACCAATCTTGTGCATCCGATAGGTGTTTTGTGTCATTGGATGAACATTTTGGTCATTTTCGTCTTCCCTAGGCTAATTCTTGTCCAATTAGGGTTTTTAACCAATCTTGTGCATCCAATAGGTGTTTTGTGTCATTGGATGAACATTTAGGTCTTTTTCGTCCTCCCTAGGCTAATTCTTGTCCAATTAGGGTTTTTAACCAATCTTGTGCATCCAATAGGTGTTTTGTGTCATTGGATGAACATTTAGGTCATTTTCGTCCTCCCTACACTTTATCTTTTCCAATTAGGGTTTCTAACCAATCTTGTGCATCCAATTGGTGTTTTTGTGTCATTGGATGAACAATTAGGTCATTTTCGTCCTCTCTACGATAATTCTTGTCCAATTAGGGTTTTTAACCAATCTTGTGCATCCAATAGGTGTTTTGTGTCATTGGATGAACATTTAGGTCATTTTCGTCCTCCTTAGGCTAATTCTTATCCAATTAGGGTTTTTAACCAATCTTGTGCATCCAATAGGTGTTTTGTGTCATTGGATGAACATTTAGGTCATTTTCGTCCTCCCTACACTTAATCTTGTTCAATTAGGGTTTTTAACCAATCTCGTGCATCCAATAGGTGTTTTGTGTCATTGGATGAACACTTAGGTCATTTTCGTCCTCCTTAGGCTAATTCTTATCCAATTAGGGTTTTTAACCAATCTTGTGCATCCAATAGGTGTTTTGTGTCATTGGATGAACATTTAGGTCATTTTCGTCCTCCCTACACTTAATCTTGTTCAATTAGGGTTTCAAACCAATCTTGTGCATCCGATAGGTGTTTTTGTGTGTCATTGGATGAACATTTAGGTCATTTTCGTCCTCCCTACACTTAATCTTGTCCAATTAGGGTTTTTAACCAATCTTGTTCATTCAATAGGTGTGTTGTGTCATTGGATGAATATTTATGTCATTTTCGTCCTCCCTAAACTTAATCTTATCCAATTACGGTTTTAAACCAATCTTGTGCATCCAATAGGTGTTTTGTGTCATTGGATGAACATTTAGGTCATTTTCGTCCTCCCTACACTTAATCTTGTTCAATTAGGGTTTCTAACCAATCTTGTGCATCCGATAGGTGTTTTGTGTCATTGGATGAACATTTAGGTCATTTTCCTCCTCCCTACACTTAATCTTGTCCAATTAGGGTTTTTAACCAATCTTGTGCATCCAATAGGTGTTTTGTGTCATTGGATGAACATTTAGGTCATTTTCGTCCTCCCTACACTTAATCTTGTTCAATTAGGGTTTCTAACCAATCTTGTGCATCCGATAGGTGTTTTTGAGTCATTGGATGAACATTTAGGTCATTTTCGTCCTCCCTACACTTAATCTTGTCCAATTAGGGTTTCTAACCAATCTTGTGCATCCGATAGGTGTTTTTGTGTCATTGGATGAACATTTAGGTCATTTTCGTCCTCCCTACACTTAATCTTGTCCAATTAGGGTTTTTAACCAATCTTGTTCATTCAATAGGTGTTTTGTGTCATTGGATGAATATTTAGGTCATTTTCGTCCTCCCTAAACTTAATCTTATCCAATTACGGTTTTTAACCAATCTTGTGCATCCAATAGGTGTTTTGTGTCATTGGATGAACATTTAGGTCATTTTCGTCCTCCCTACACTTAATCTTGTTCAATTAGGGTTTCTAACCAATCTTGTGCATCCGATAGGTGTTTTTGTGTCATTGGATAAACATTTAGGTCATTTTCGTCCTCCCTAAACTTAATCTTGTTCAATTAGGGTTTTTAACCAATCTTGTGCATCCAATAGGTGTTTTGTGTCATTGGATGAACATTTAGGTCATTTTCGTCCTCCCTACACTTAATCTTGTTCAATTAGGGTTTCTAACCAATCTTGTGCATCCGATAGGTGTTTTTGTGTCATTGGATGAACATTTAGGTCATTTTCGTCCTCCCTACACTTAATCTTGTCCAATTAGGGTTTTTAACCAATCTTGTTCATTCAATAGGTGTGTTGTGTCATTGGATGAATATTTATGTCATTTTCGTCCTCCCTAAACTAAATCTTATCCAATTACGGTTTTTAACCAATCTTGTGCATCCAATAGGTGTTTTGTGTCATTGGATGAACATTTAGGTCATTTTCGTCCTCCGTACACTTAATCTTGTCCAATTAGGGTTTTTAACCAATCTTGTGCATCCAATAGGTGTTTTGTGTCATTGGATGAACATTTAGGTCATTTTCGTCCTCCCTACACTTAATCTTGTTCAATTAGGGTTTCTAACCAATCTTGTGCATCCGATAGGTGTTTTTGTGTCATTGGATGAACATTTAGGTCATTTTCGTCCTCCCTACACTTAATCTTGTCCAATTAGGGTTTTTAACCAATCTTGTTCATTCAATAGGTGTGTTGTGTCATTGGATGAATATTTAGGTCATTTTCGTCCTCCCTACACTTAATCTTATCCAATTACTGTTTTTAACCAATCTTGTGCATCCAATAGGTGTTTTGTGTCATTGGATGAACATTTAGGTCATTTTCGTCCTCCCTACAGTTAATCTTGTTCAATTAGGGTTTCTAACCAATCTTGTGCATCCGATAGGTGTTTTTGTGTCATTGGATGAACATTTAGGTCATTTTCGTCCTCCCTACACTTAATCTTGTCCAATTAGGGTTTTTAACCAATATTGTTCATTCAATAGGTGTGTTGTGTCATTGGATGATTATTTAGGTCATTTTCGTCCTCCCTAAACTTAATCTTGTCCAATTAGGGTTTTTAACCAATCTTGTGCATCCAATAGGTGTTTTGTGTCATTGGATGAACATTTAGGTCATTTTCGTCCTCCCTACACTTTATCTTGTCCAATTATGGTTTCTAACCAATCTTGTGCATCCAATTGGTGTTTTTGTGTCATTGGATGAACAATTAGGTCATTTTCGTCCTCCGTATGATAATTCTTGTCCAATTAGGGTTTTTAACCAATCTTGTGCATCCAATAAGTGTTTTGTGTCATTGGATAAACATTTAGGTCATTTCGTCCTCCTTAGGCTAATTCTTATCCAATTAGGGTTTTTAACCAATCTTGTGCATCCAATAGGTGTTTTGTGTCATAAGATGAACATTTAGGTCATTTTCGTCCTCCCTACAGTTAATCTTGTTCAATTAGGGTTTCTAACCAATCTTGTGCATCCGATAGGTGTTTTTGTGTCATTGGATGAACATTTAGGTCATTTTCGTCCTCCCTACACTTAATCCTGTCCAATTAGGGTTTTTAACCAATCTTGTTCATTCAATAGGTGTGTTGTGTCATTGGATGAATATTTAGGTCATTTTCGTCCTCCCTAAACTTAATCTTGTCCAATTAGGGTTTTTAACCAATCTTGTGCATCCAATAGGTGTTTTGTGTCATTGGATGAACAGTTAGGTCATTTTCGTCCTCCCTACACTTTATCTTGTCCAATTAGGGTTTCTAACCAATCTTGTGCTTCCAATTGGTGTTTTTGTGTCCTTGGGGTCAACAATTAGGTCATTTTCGTCCTCCCTATGATAATTCTTGTCCAATTAGGGTTTTTAACCAATCTTGTGCATCCAATAGGTGTTTTGTGTCATTGGATGAACATTTAGGTCATTTTCGTCCTCCCTACACTTAATCTTGTTCAATTAGGGTTTCTGACCAATCTTGTGCATCCGACAGGTGTTTTTGTGTCATTGGATGAACAATTAGGTCATTTTCGTCCTCCCTAGGCTAATTCTTGTCCAATTAGGGTTTTTAACCAATCTTGTGCATCCAATAGGTGTTTTGTGTCATTGGATGAACTTAGGTCATTTTCGTCCTCCCTACACTTTATCTTGTCCAATTAGGGTTTCTAACCAATCTTGTGCTTACAATTGGTGTTTTTGTGTCATTGGATCAACAATTAGTTCATTTTCGTCCTCCCTATGATAATTCTTGTCCAATTAGGGTTTTTAACCAATCTTGTGCATCCAACAGGTGTTTTATGTCATTGGATGAACATTTAGGTCATTTTCGTCCTCCTTAGGCTAATTCTTATGCAATTAGGGTTTTTAACCAATCTTGTGCGTCCAATAGGTGTTTTGTGTCATTGGATGAACATTTAGGTCATTTTCGTCCTCCCTACACTTAATCTTGTTCAATTAGGGTTTCTAACCAATCTTGTGCATCCGATAGGTGTTTTTGTGTCATTGGATGAACATTTAGGTCATTTTCGTCCTCCTTAGGCTAATTCTTGTCCAATTAGGTTTTTTAACCAATCTTGTGCATCCAATAGGTGTTTTGTGTCATTGATTGAACACTTAAGTCATTTTCGTCCTCCCTACACTTTATCTTGTCCAATTAGGGTTTCTAACCAATCTTGTGCATCCAATTGGTGTTTTTGTGTCATTGGATCAACAATTAGGTCATTTTTGTCCTCCCTATGATAATTCTTGTCCAATTAGGGTTTTTAACCAATCTTGTGCATCCAATAGGTGTTTTGTGTCATTGGATGAATATTTAGGTCATTTTCGTCCTCCCTAAACTTAATCTTGTTCAATTAGGGTTTCTAACCAATCTTGTGCATCCGATAGGTGTTTTTGTGTCATTGGATGAACAATTAGGTCATTTTCGTCCTCCCTAGGCTAATTCTTGTCCAATTAGGTTTTTTAACCAATCTTGTGCATCCAATAGGTGTTTTGTGTCATTGATTGAACACTTAAGTCATTTTCGTCCTCCCTACACTTTATCTTGTCCAATTAGGGTTTCTAACCAATCTTGTGCATCCAAAAGGTGTTTTGTGTCATTGGATGAACTTAGGTCATTTTCGTCCTCCCTACACTTTATCTTGTCCAATTAGGGTTTCTAACCAATTGGTGTTTTTGTGTCATTGGATCAACAATTAGGTCATTTTCGTCCTCCCTATGATAATTCTTATCCAATTAGGGTTTTTAACCAATCTTGTACATCCAATAGGTGTTTTGTGTCATTGGATGAACATTTAGGTCATTTTCGTCCTCCCTACACTTAATCTTGTTCAATTAGGGTTTCTAACCAATCTTGTGCATCCGATAGGTGTTTTGTGTCATTGGATGAACATTTAGGTCATTTTCCTCCTCCCTACACTTAATCTTGTCCAATTAGGGTTTTTAACCAATCTTGTGCATCCAATAGGTGTTTTGTGTCATTGGATGAACATTTAGGTCATTTTCGTCCTCCCTACACTTAATCTTGTTCAATTAGGGTTTCTGACCAAGCTTGTGCATCCGATAGGTGTTTTTGTGTCATTGGATGAACAATTAGGTCATTTTCGTCCTCCCTAGGCTAATTCTTGTCCAATTAGGGTTTTTAACCAATCTTGTTCATTCAATAGGTGTGTTGTGTCATTGGATGAATATTTAGGTCATTTTCGTCCTCCCTAAACTTAATCTTGTCCAATTAGGGTTTTTAACCAATCTTGTGCATCCAATAGGTGTTTTGTGTCATTGGATGAACATTTAGGTCATTTTCGTCCTCCCTAAACTTAATCTTGTCCAATTAGGGTTTTTAAGCAATCTTGTGCATCCAATAGGTGTTTTGTGTCATTGGATGAACATTTAGGTTATTTTCGTCCTCCCTACACTTAATCTTGTTCAATTAGTGTTTTTGACCAATCTTGTGCATCCGATAGGTGTTTTTCTGTCATTGGATGAACAATTAGGTCATTTTCGTCCTCCCTAGGCTAATTCTTGTCAAATTAGGGTTTTTAACCAATCTTGTGCATCCAATAGGTGTATTGTGTCATTGGATGAACATTTAGGTCATTTTCGTCCTTCCTACAGTTAATCTTGTTCAATTTGGGTTTCTAACCAATCTTGTGCATTCGATAGGTGTTTTTGTGTCATTGGATGAACATTTAGGTTATTTTCGTCCTCCCTACACTTAATCTTGTCCAATTAGGGTTTTTAACCAATCTTGTGCATCCAATTGGTGTTTTTGTGTCATTGGATGAACAATTAGGTCATTTTCGTCCTCTCTATGATAATTCTTGTTCAATTAGGGTTTCTAACCAATCTTGTGCATCCGATAGGTGTTTTTGTGTCATTGGATGAACAATTAGGTCATTTTCGTCCTCTCTATGATAATTCTTGTCCAATTAGGGTTTTTAACAAATCTTGTGCATCCAATAGGTGTTTTGTGTCATTGAATGAACATTTAGGTCATTTTCGTCCTCCCTACAGTTAATCTTGTTCAATTTGGGTTTCTAACCAATCTTGTGCATCCGATAGGTGGTTTTGTGTCATTGGATGAACATTTAGGTCATTTTCGTCCTCCCTAAACTTAATCTTGTCCAATTAGGGTTTTTAAGCAATCTTGTGCATCCAATAGGTGTTTTGTGTCATTGGATGAACATTTAGGTTATTTTCGTCCTCCCTACACTTAATCTTGTTCAATTAGGGTTTTTGACCAATCTTGTGCATCCGATAGGTGTTTTTCTGTCATTGGATGAACAATTAGGTCATTTTCGTCCTCCCTAGGCTAATTCTTGTCAAATTAGGGTTTTTAACCAATCTTGTGCATCCAATAGGTGTATTGTGTCATTGGATGAACATTTAGGTCATTTTCGTCCTTCCTACAGTTAATCTTGTTCAATTTGGGTTTCTAACCAATCTTGTGCATTCGATAGGTGTTTTTGTGTCATTGGATGAACATTTAGGTTATTTTCGTCCTCCCTACACTTAATCTTGTCCAATTAGGGTTTTTAACCAACCTTGTGCATCCAATTGGTGTTTTTGTGTCATTGGATGAACAATTAGGTCATTTTCGTCCTCTCTATGATAATTCTTGTCCAATTAGGGTTTTTAACCAATCTTGTGCATCCAATAGGTGTTTTGTGTCATTGGATGAACATTTAGGTCATTTTCGTCCTCCCTACACTTTATCTTGTCCAATTATGGTTTCTAACCAATCTTGTGCATCCAATTGGTGTTTTTGTGTCATTGGATCAACAATTAGGTCATTTTAGTCCTCCCTATGATAATTCTTGTCCAATTAGGGTTTTTAACCAATCTTGTGCATCCAATAGGTGTTTTGTGTCTTTGGATGAACATTTAGGTCATTTTCGTCCTCCCTACACTTAATCTTATTCAATTAGGGTTTCTAACCAATCTTGTGCATCCGATAGGTGTTTTTGTGTCATTGGATGAACAATTAGGTCATTTTCTTCCTCCCTAGGCTTAATCTTGTCCAATTAGGGTTTTTAACCAATCTTGTTCATTCAATAGGTGTGTTGTGTCATTGGATGAATATTTAGGTCATTTTCGTCCTCCCTAAACTTAATCTTATCCAATTAGGGTTTTTAACCAATCTTGTGCATCAAATAGGTGTTTTGTGTCATTGGATGAACATTTAGGTCATTTTCGTCCTCCCTACAGTTAATCTTGTTCAATTAGGGTTTCTAACCAATCTTGTGCATCCGATAGGTGTTTTTGTGTCATTGGATGAACAATTAGGTCATTTTCGTCCTCCCTAGGCTAATTCTTGTCCAATTAGGGTTTTTAACCAATCTTGTGCATCCAATAGGTGTTTTGTGTCATTGGATGAACACTTAGGTCATTTTCGTCCTCCCTAGGCTTAATCTTGTCCAATTAGGGTTTTTAACCAATCTTGTTCATTCAATAGGTGTGTTGTGTCATTGGATGAATATTTAGGTCATTTTCGTCCTCCCTAAACTTAATCTTGTCCAATTAGGGTTTTTAAGCAATCTTGTGCATCCAATAGGTGTTTTGTGTCATTGGATAAACATTTAGGTCATTTTCGTCCTCCGTACACTTAATCTTGTCCAATTAGTGTTTTTAACCAATCTTGTGCATCCAATAGGTGTTTTGTGTCATTGGATGAACATTTAGGTCATTTTCGTCCTCCCTACACTTAATCTTGTTCAATTAGGGTTTCTAACCAATCTTGTGCATCCGATAGGTGTTTTTGTGTCATTGGATGAACATTTTGGTCATTTTCGTCCTCCCTACACTTAATCTTGTCCAATTAGGGTTTTTAACCAATCTTGTTCATTCAATAGGTGTGTTGTGTCATTGGATGAATATTTATGTCATTTTCGTCCTCCCTAAACTTAATCTTATCCAATTACGGTTTTAAACCAATCTTGTGCATCCAATAGGTGTTTTGTGTCATTGGATGAACATTTAGGTCATTTTCGTCCTCCTTATGCTAATTCTTATCCAATTGGGGTTTTTAACCAATCTTGTGCATCCAATAGGTGTTTTGTGTCATTGGATGAACATTTAGGTCATTTTCGTCCTCCCTACACTTAATCTTGTTCAATTAGGGTTTCTAACCAATCTTGTGCATCCGATAGGTGTTTTTGTGTCATTGGATGAACAGTTAGGTCATTTTCGTCCTCCCTAGGATAACTCTTGTCCAATTAGGGTTTTTAACCAATCTTGTGCATCCAATAGGTGTTTTGTGTCATTGGATGAACATTTAGGTCATTTTCGTCCTCCCTAAACTTAATCTTGTCCAATTAGGGTTTTTAAGCAATCTTGTGCATCCAATAGGTGTTTTGTGTCATTGGATGAACATTTAGGTTATTTTCGTCCTCCCTACACTTAATCTTGTTCAATTAGGGTTTTTGACCAATCTTGTGCATCCGATAGGTGTTTTTGTGTCATTGGATGAACAATTAGGTCATTTTCGTCCTCCCTAGGCTAATTCTTGTCCAATTAGGGTTTTTAACCAATCTTGTTCATTCAATAGGTGTGTTGTGTCATTGGATGAATATTTAGGTCATTTTCGTCCTCCCTAAACTTAATCTTGTCCAATTAGGGTTTTTAACCAATCTTGTGCATCCAATAGGTGTTTTGTGTCATTGGATGAACATTTAGGTCATTTTCGTCCTCCCTAAACTTAATCTTGTCCAATTAGGGTTTTTAAGCAATCTTGTGCATCCAATAGGTGTTTTGTGTCATTGGATGAACATTTAGGTTATTTTCGTCCTCCCTACACTTAATCTTGTTCAATTAGTGTTTTTGACCAATCTTGTGCATCCGATAGGTGTTTTTCTGTCATTGGATGAACAATTAGGTCATTTTCGTCCTCCCTAGGCTAATTCTTGTCCAATTAGGGTTTTTAACCAATCTTGTTCATTCAATAGGTGTGTTGTGTCATTGGATGAATATTTAGGTCATTTTCGTCCTCCCTAAACTTAATCTTGTCCAATTAGGGTTTTTAACCAATCTTGTGCATCCAATAGGTGTTTTGTGTCATTGGATGAACATTTAGGTCATTTTCGTCCTCCCTAGGCTAATTCTTATCCAATTAGGATTTTTAACCAATCTTGTGCATCCAATAAGTGTTTTGTGTCATTGGATGAACATTTAGGTCATTTTCGTCCTCCCTACACTTAATCTTGTTCAATTAGGGTTTTTAACCAATCTTGTGCATCCGATAGGTGTTTTGTGTCATTGGATGAACATTTAGGTCATTTTCCTCCTCCCTACACTTAATCTTGTCCAATTAGGGTTTTTAACCAATCTTGTTCATTCAATAGGTGTTTTGTGTCATCGGATGAACATTTAGGTCATTTTCGTCCTCCTTAGGCTAATTCTTATCCAATTAGGGTTTTTAACCAATCTTGTGCATCCAATAGGTGTTTTGTGTCATTGGATGAACATTTAGGTCATTTTCGTCCTCCCTACACTTAATCTTGTTCAATTAGGGTTTCTGACCAATCTTGTGCATCCGACAGGTGTTTTTGTGTCATTGGATGAACAATTAGGTCATTTTCGTCCTCCCTAGGCTAATTCTTGTCCAATTAGGGTTTTTAACCAATCTTGTGCATCCAATAGGTGTTTTGTGTCATTGGATGAACTTAGGTCATTTTGGTCCTCCCTAAACTTTATCTTGTCCAATTAGGGTTTCTAACCAATCTTGTGCTTACAATTGGTGTTTTTGTGTCATTGGATCAACAATTAGTTCATTTTCGTCCTCCCTATGATAATTCTTGTCCAATTAGGGTTTTTAACCAATCTTGTGCATCCAACAGGTGTTTTGTGTCATTGGATGAACATTTAGGTCATTTTCGTCCTCCTTAGGCTAATTCTTATCCAATTAGGGTTTTTAACCAATCTTGTGCATCCAATAGGTGTTTTGTGTCATTGGATGAATATTTAGGTCATTTTCGTCCTCCCTAAACTTAATCTTGTTCAATTAGGGTTTCTAACCAATCTTGTGCATCCGATAGGTGTTTTTGTGTCATTGGATGAACAATTAGATCATTTTCGTCCTCCCTAGGCTAATTCTTGTCCAATTAGGTTTTTTAACCAATCTTGTGCATCCAATAGGTGTTTTGTGTCATTGATTGAACACTTAAGTCATTTCCGTCCTCCCTACACTTTATCTTGTCCAATTAGGGTTTCTAACCAATCTTGTGCATCCAATTGGTGTTTTTGTGTCATTGGATCAACAATTAGGTCATTTTTGTCCTCCCTATGATAATTCTTGTCCAATTAGGGTTTTTAACCAATCTTGTGCATCCAATAGGTGTTTTGTGTCATTGGATGTACACTTAGGTCATTTTCGTCCTCCCTACACTTTATCTTGTCCAATTAGGGTTTCTAACCAATCTTGTGCTTCCAATTGGTGTTTTTGTGTCATTGGATGAACAATTAGGTCATTTTCGTCCTCCCTATGATAATTCTTATCCAATTAGGGTTTTTAACCAATCTTGTACATCCAATAGGTGTTTTGTGTCATTGATTGAACACTTAAGTCATTTTCGTCCTCCCTACACTTTATCTTGTCCAATTAGGGTTTCTAACCAATCTTGTGCATCCAATTGGTGTTTTTGTGTCATTGGATCAACAATTAGGTCATTTTTGTCCTCCCTATGATAATTCTTGTCCAATTAGGGTTTTTAACCAATCTTGTGCATCCAATAGGTGTTTTGTGTCATTGGATGTACACTTAGGTCATTTTCGTCCTCCCTACACTTTATCTTGTCCAATTAGGGTTTCTAACCAATCTTGTGCTTCTAATTGGTGTTTTTGTGTCATTGGATGAACAATTAGGTCATTTTCGTCCTCCCTATGATAATTCTTATCCAATTAGGGTTTTTAACCAATCTTGTACATCCAATAGGTATTTTGTGTCATTGGATGAACATTTAGGTCATTTTCGTCCTCCTTAGGCTAATTCTTATCCAATTAGGGTTTTTAACCAATCTTGTGCATCTAATACGTGTTTTGTGTCATTGGATGAACATTTAGGTCATTTTCGTCCTCCCTACACTTAATCTTGTTCAATTAGGGTTTCTAACCAATCTTGTGCATCCGATAGGTGTTTTGTGTCATTGGATGAACATTTAGGTCATTTTCCTCCTCCCTACACTTAATCTTGTCCAATTAGGGTTTTTAACCAATCTTGTTCATTCAATAGGTGTGTTGTGTCATTGGATGAATATTTAGGTCATTTTCGTCCTCCCTAAACTTAATCTTGTCCAATTAGGGTTTTTAAGCAATCTTGTGCATCCAATAGGTGTTTTGTGTCATTGGATGAACATTTAGGTTATTTTCGTCCTCCCTACACTTAATCTTGTTCAATTAGGATTTTTGACCAATCTTGTGCATCCGATAGGTGTTTTTCTGTCATTGGATGAACAATTAGGTCATTTTTGTCCTCCCTAGGCTAATTCTTGTCAAATTAGGGTTTTTAACCAATCTTGTGCATCCAATAGGTGTGTTGTGTCATTGGATGAACATTTAGGTCATTTTCGTCCTTCCTACAGTTAATCTTGTTCAATTTGGGTTTCTAACCAATCTTGTGCATTCGATAGGTGTTTTTGTGTCATTGGATGAACATTTAGGTTATTTTCGTCCTCCCTACACTTAATCTTGTCCAATTAGGGTTTTTAACCAATCTTGTGCATCCAATTGGTGTTTTTGTGTCATTGGATGAACAATTAGGTCATTTTCGTCCTCTCTATGATAATTCTTGTTCAATTAGGGTTTCTAACCAATCTTGTGCATCCGATAGGTGTTTTTGTGTCATTGGATGAACAATTAGGTCATTTTCGTCCTCTCTATGATAATTCTTGTCCAATTAGGGTTTTTAACAAATCTTGTGCATCCAATAGGTGTTTTGTGTCATTGGATGAACATTTAGGTCATTTTCGTCCTCCCTACAGTTAATCTTGTTCAATTTGGGTTTCTAACCAATCTTGTGCATCCGATAGGTGGTTTTGTGTCATTGGATGAACATTTAGGTCACTTTCGTCCTCCCTAAACTTAATCTTGTCCAATTAGGGTTTTTAAGCAATCTTGTGCATCCAATAGGTGTTTTGTGTCATTGGATGAACATTTAGGTTATTTTAGTCCTCCCTACACTTAATCTTGTTCAATTAGGGTTTTTGACCAATCTTGTGCATCCGATAGGTGTTTTTCTGTCATTGGATGAACAATTAGGTCATTTTCGTCCTCCCTAGGCTAATTCTTGTCAAATTAGGGTTTTTAACCAATCTTGTGCATCCAATAGGTGTATTGTGTCATTGGATGAACATTTAGGTCATTTTCGTCCTTCCTACAGTTAATCTTGTTCAATTTGGGTTTCTAACCAATCTTGTGCATTCGATAGGTGTTTTTGTGTCATTGGATGAACATTTAGGTTATTTTCGTCCTCCCTACACTTAATCTTGTCCAATTAGGGTTTTTAACCAATCTTGTGCATCCAATTGGTGTTTTTGTGTCATTGGATGAACAATTAGGTCATTTTCGTCCTCTCTATGATAATTCTTGTCCAATTAGGGTTTTTAACCAATCTTGTGCATCCAATAGGTGTTTTGTGTCATTGGATGAACATTTAGGTCATTTTCGTCCTCCCTACACTTTATCTTGTCCAATTATGGTTTCTAACCAATCTTGTGTATCCAATTGGTGTTTTTGTGTCATTGGATCAACAATTAGGTCATTTTAGTCCTCCCTATGATAATTCTTGTCCAATTAGGGTTTTTAACCAATCTTGTGCATCCAATAGGTGTTTTGTGTCATTGGATGAACATTTAGGTCATTTCGTCCTCCTTAGGCTAATTCTTATCCAATTAGGGTTTTTAACCAATCTTGTGCATCCAATAGGTGTTTTGTGTCATTGGATGAACATTTAGGTCATTTTCGTCCTCCCTACACTTAATCTTATTCAATTAGGGTTTCTAACCAATCTTGTGCATCCGATAGGTGTTTTTGTGTCATTGGATGAACAATTAGGTCATTTTCTTCCTCCCTAGGCTTAATCTTGTCCAATTAGGGTTTTTAACCAATCTTGTTCATTCAATAGGTGTGTTGTGTCATTGGATGAATATTTAGGTCATTTTCGTCCTCCCTAAACTTAATCTTATCCAATTACGGTTTTTAACCAATCTTGTGCATCAAATAGGTGTTTTGTGTCATTGGATGAACATTTAGGTCATTTTCGTCCTCCCTACAGTTAATCTTGTTCAATTAGGGTTTCTAACCAATCTTGTGCATCCGATAGGTGTTTTTGTGTCATTGGATGAACATTTAGGTCATTTTCGTCCTCCCTAGGCTAATTCTTGTCCAATTAGGGTTTTTAACGAATCTTGTGCATCCCATAGGTGTTTTGTGTCATTGGATGAACATTTAGGTCATTTTCGTCCTTCCTACACTTAATCTTGTTCAATTAGGGTTTCTAACCAATCTTGTGCATCCGATAGGTGTTTTTGTGTCATTGGATGAACAATTAGGTCATTTTCGTCCTCCCTAGGCTAATTCTTGTCCAATTAGGGTTTTTAACCAATTTTGTGCATCCAATAGGTGTTTTGTGTCATTGGATGAACACTTAGGTCATTTTCGTCCTCCCTACACTTTATCTTGTCCAATTAGGGTTTCTAACCAATCTTGTGCTTCCAATTGGTGTTTTTGTGTCATTGGATGAACAATTAGGTCATTTTCGTCCTCCCTATAATAATTCTTGTCCAATTAGGGTTTTTAACCAATCTTGTGCATCCAATAGGTGTTTTGTGTCATTGGATGAACATTTAGGTCATTTTCGTCCTCCTTAGGCTAATTCTTATCCAATTAGGGTTTTTAACCAATCTTGTGCATCTAATACGTGTTTTGTGTCATTGGATGAACATTTAGGTCATTTTCGTCCTCCCTAAACTTAATCTTGTCCAATTAGGGTTTTTAAGCAATCTTGTGCATCCAATAGGTGTTTTGTGTCATTGGATGAACATTTAGGTTATTTTCGTCCTCCCTACACTTAATCTTGTTCAATTAGGGTTTTTGACCAATCTTGTGCATCCGATAGGTGTTTTTCTGTCATTGGATGAACAATTAGGTCATTTTCGTCCTCCCTAGGCTAATTCTTGTCAAATTAGGGTTTTTAACCAATCTTGTGCATCCAATAGGTGTATTGTGTCATTGGATGAACATTTAGGTCATTTTCGTCCTTCCTACAGTTAATCTTGTTCAATTTGGGTTTCTAACCAATCTTGTGCATTCGATAGGTGTTTTTGTGTCATTGGATGAACATTTAGGTTATTTTCGTCCTCCCTACACTTAATCTTGTCCAATTAGGGTTTTTAACCAATCTTGTGCATCCAATTGGTGTTTTTGTGTCATTGGATGAACAATTAGGTCATTTTCGTCCTCTCTATGATAATTCTTGTCCAATTAGGGTTTTTAACCAATCTTGTGCATCCAATAGGTGTTTTGTGTCATTGGATGAACATTTAGGTCATTTTCGTCCTCCCTACACTTTATCTTGTCCAATTATGGTTTCTAACCAATCTTGTGTATCCAATTGGTGTTTTTGTGTCATTGGATCAACAATTAGGTCATTTTAGTCCTCCCTATGATAATTCTTGTCCAATTAGGGTTTTTAACCAATCTTGTGCATCCAATAGGTGTTTTGTGTCATTGGATGAACATTTAGGTCATTTCGTCCTCCTTAGGCTAATTCTTATCCAATTAGGGTTTTTAACCAATCTTGTGCATCCAATAGGTGTTTTGTGTCATTGGATGAACATTTAGGTCATTTTCGTCCTCCCTACACTTAATCTTATTCAATTAGGGTTTCTAACCAATCTTGTGCATCCGATAGGTGTTTTTGTGTCATTGGATGAACAATTAGGTCATTTTCTTCCTCCCTAGGCTTAATCTTGTCCAATTAGGGTTTTTAACCAATCTTGTTCATTCAATAGGTGTGTTGTGTCATTGGATGAATATTTAGGTCATTTTCGT